>WEIS01069982.1:0-11331 GCA_013389965.1 Todus mexicanus
AAATATTGCTGAAGTAACTTTAGTCTAGTGTAAGGGAATTTAGCTACGCAGCTGAGGCAGTGTGTGTTCCTTTCATTAGCTGCCTCTGAAGAGGATCCAGCAAAACAGTTTTGAAGGAACCTCTTGTCTCAGCAGCCAGACAAAGTGGCTTTTTGCAAAAAATATCCTCCTGTTTGTTTTGCTCAGCTTTTTTTTGAGGGGGGAAGTTTCATAAACATTATGGGGAATATTCTGTGACTGCCAGTGTCCTTCCAGATGATGCCCACATGGACGCTCAGGCTAAATTGGAAGTACTTTAAAAGATTGTTTTCCAGTTCTCGCATGATCTTTGCTTCTCACGTTATTGTTACCCGTCTTTAGTGCTTGAACTATACTGTACAAATGTACTCCAGAGTAGCAAGTTACTGCCAGAGAGTGGGTCAACATCTGTCCTTAGAGGCTTACTGATTGAACGGGAACATGAGATGTGAGGTGAGCGTGGAGACAGACCTTGGGGTTTGCTCGCTTTTTAACTGCATAACTGAACTTGAAAAAATTGAATGGAAAAGTTCCCTATTTCAATGCTTGACTTCATCACGCATCTGGAAAGGCTTGAGTTTTTCCCAAGTATAGCTGGGAGGCGTCACTGAGAAGTTGGGAGGCTGAGGGAAGTGCTGTTGGCAGTTCAGTATGTCATGTGCTGTCCTGTCCGTGGCATCTTCCCAGCAAGTCATTGGAGATCCAGTGTCCCGCTGTGCCATTTTACAGCTCTAATGTAAAACTAAAGGGTTACCTTCTTAAACTTCTCTGCAGATGTTCAAAACCCACCTGGATGTGTTCCTGTGTGACCTACTCTAGGTGACCCTCCTCTGGAAGGGGAGTTGAATTAGATGATCTTTTGAGGTCCCTTCCAACCCCAAACATTCTGTGATCCTGTGAAATTTAGATGCCTTGATCCTTCTCAGCTAGAAGTCTTTCTCATTCGATTTTGAGGACCTGTTGGTTCTGGCAGAACGCAAGGTAGATTTATTCATGCCCTGTACCTTCAGCAGTATTGCTGCGAAGTAGCTTTACTGTCACTAGCAATATAATGAAGGACTAATGCTCATATTACTCTCCTCACCAGATGGACAGGGGATGTTAGCCACAGAAAAGAAACAGGAAGGTTTTTTTGCGCCTTTAAGAAATTTGCTCAACAGCACAAATCGAACGATAGCCATCGATGTCGCCGAAAAAACTATTTATGGCTAAAAGGATTGAAGTTACTCTGTTAACATTTAGCCAAAACCATAGTTTCTACAGGGAGAAAAACATTCTGTTTGGGCATATAAATGGACAAGCAAGTTCTGGAAGACAGATGAGTGAAAAATCATCAATAAGTGTAGATAAGAAACAAAAGTCCTAAGCAACATTATGTGACCGTTACTGGAACTAAGTGAGGCCAGGATAGAGGAGCAGAGTGGGAGATGCAGAAGATTTAACTCGTCAAATCAGAAGGGTTGGCTAGTTCATGATTGATTGATGATTTGAAGGAGTGTGGATACTTTAAGATAAGTATTTAATGGCCTGGATTTAAGTTTAATTTGATGTTATTGTCGGAAACCTTCTCTAGTTGTTTCTTTTCTTATGCCCACACACTTCTGTTAGTGGTTTCATAGTGGCAACTCATTGTTTCTTGTTGTGGTAATCTCTTAGCCCTGCACTGTGACATTCATCTCAGCTTTTGACATAAGGAACCTATGCAAGCTTACTTCTCAGATCTTTTCAGAAGGGAAAAACACTGGGTGTGACTCACGGGTACATTATATTTTGATCCTCATACACCTCTTAGAGTATCTTTTCATCATTATTAGAAGGACATATTGTGCCAGATTTTATGTACCCAAAATTAAAAGATTTATCCACACTTTCAAATATTCATAGTCCTAGCAAGATGTTTGAAATAAACCTTCGCTGTGGTGTTGAGAGGCTTTTGTGGGCTCCAGACAGGGACATGCTGTGGAAATCCATATGCTCTTCCTATCAGCTACAGATCTGGTTTTTTTTGCTCTTACTCCACTCCTTCACAGTAAAAGATCACAGCCAAGCTCACCTTTATGTAGCTCAAAAAGATCCTGTAGACATCCCAAAAGTCTGTCCCTGGTTGCTCCTCTTTGAGAGGGTTGTGCTGCAGTAACTAGGACATACCTTTACAAAGTTGGCGAGATCAAGCTCTCAGAAGTTGGGAATCTCCTTGGCTTGGTCTCCCAGGCTGTAAATTCAGAGATAAACCTTAATAAGCAGCGCTTTTCTTTCTGGGGCACATGAGCCATAGCTTGATAAAACTTCCGTATACAAGGGGAAATGAAAACTATCCCAAATGTACTTCATGGCTTAATTTAAAAGTGAGATTTGCTGAATTTTGGATGTTTCTTCTTGAAGGCGTACTACTGCACTCATGCTCTTCTTTATGTTGGATGTTTCAGAGGTTCATTTTTGCCCAAGAAAAGAAGGTAAGCTGGAGGTAAATGACCCGTGCATGAGTTCTCATGGTTTCACAAATAGAGCTTGTGAACCCTCTTGACCGAGAAGTCCGTCTTGGGTGATCTGCTGGTGTAATGCGTAAGTGGCACTGGGTTATCCTCTGAGATTTAGTGTAGGTTTTAAGACATTCTTCATTTTAAGAACGGAAACTGGTTGTCAGGAGCAAACCATGGCAAACCCTGGTTTCTATATGAAGTCTATCTGCCTAATGTTATTTTCTGTTACTTAAAAAAAAAAATCAAGACTGTTGTGATCATGGAGCTTTAACTGAGTGCTATAATTGCTTGGTTTACTGAGTAATTTGTATCACGATATCATCTTCACTCTGCGAGCATTAATTAAACTCTGTGACATCTCTGAGATGGAGGCAAGTCCTGTTCTCATTCTTCAAATTGGGAAAATAATGCACAGTCAAACTGGTGGTGCAGTTCCTTGATACATATGTTTTGAAACAACCATTTAAAGATGTTTCTAGTCTCTCTTTCCACCCAATGATTCCTTCAGCTGTGCCATTGCAAATGTTTACACGGTCTTATGCTTAAAAAGGATTCATTCATAAACTGTGTGTATTTGTTTTCCTAATCCATTTCATTTTTCTGGTTGGTGGACACCCTCATGTAGCGCTGAATAGGCAGAATTAAAGGGAAAATAATTTAAGGGCAAAGAGTCTCTTTAGCCAGTTCACCATAAGTGAATTAATTGTGCCATAGATGAATGGAATTGGATCCCACTGAAAAAACAGTGAGGCCCTATCAGTGTGAGGATAAAGTTTAAGATTTTCAGTCATGCACAAGACGGCCGGTTCAGTGTTAGCCGTAATTCTGTACCTCTGCATCTATACCTCATCACAGAGTTCCTCAATATATCTTTTATGGTCTTCAAGCTGTTTTGATACCCTTGCAAAGCCAGCCTGGTTTAAGGCGTTTCTTTCATTGCATCTTTCAGCCATGAGGATATTCTTCCTGGCTCATCTTTTTATCTGCAAATGGGTTTACTTGCTATAATGATGGGAAATAATTGTCTCTCTGAATTAGAGCAATTTCTTTCTGTGGTGCTCATCACAGAATTTATTGCTTCAGGCTGTGAAACAAACAGGATTTTCTTATCCCTCCTTTCACATGTGAGAAGAAGAGACAAAAGCCAAACATTATTTTTTTCCGCAAGTGACCACCTTGAATTAACTCAACCTGAGCACCGATAACTCTAAATGAATTTCTGCAGATTTCAATTTGTTTATTGTGACATGAAGACTATCCAGCAAGCGTAGAATTCAAACTCTATTTAAAATTTTATTTTATTTTAAGGCTGACAGGGAATTATGGCTTTAACTTAATATCAAGCCAGGCATTTGAGGCAGCAGTTAAGAAGTGAAGGTCTCTTTACATCCTAATTGGCAGCTTGGCACTGGTAACAAAAGTCGTGAAAGTCAAGTGTGTGACAAACGTTTTATTATTGGTTTGGGGTGGGGTTTTTGGTTTTATTATTGTTTTTGAACGTTTTTATTGTTTTCAGTGAGCTGTGCCTGCATAGCATAGCTACGGGGTTTTTTTCCCCTTGAATTTACAGCTTCTGTCAGTCCTGTACTTTTAAGAGGCAGTTTAGCTGATTTAGGAAGTGAATCAGGAGATTTAATGGACTACACTGATCTTCCTTTAAACAGCTAATTTTCAATATCCTTTGGGCTATTTGAGACAAGCAGGAAAAGTGGTGCTGGTCTGATCTGATTACATTTCGTCGTAGTCTCCGATGATTGACTGTTTAGTACATTTGAAGCAGGAAGAAAAGCTTTTTTTGTTTTTAGGCCGCCAGTCTATGTGGATTTCCATTTTATGAAAGCTAGAAGTAGTTTTGCCATCTTCATGTGATGTCTCCATGAGGTTCGGTGGGCAGAGTCCAGGTGGCTAAAGTAAAAAAGAAATTGAAGAAGAAGTGAAAAAGACCCATCCAGTTAGAATGGAGGAGGTTGACTTTATCTGAGAGCTGAACTAGCTGCTTGCCTGACTTCTCCTTGTGCAGCTCAGGCAGTCTGAAGGAGCTGTGTAACGTCTAATCAATAGAAGGACCCTCACTTTGGTCTTAATTCTCAGCACTAAGATTAATTTAAGACCTAGGTACGTACCTCTTTGCCCTACATCTAACGTAGCCGTTTATTCTGGGGTGATGCTGTTGGAGCAACTTTCATGTCAGTGCCCAGGCAAAAAGGTTGGGTTTTATTTAGTTGTAGGTCAGGTAACGTCGTGATTTAACCGCGACCGGCAACCAAGCCCCGCACAGCCGCTGACTCACTGCCAGCTGGTGGGGTGGGGGAAGAATCAGAAGGGTAAAAGTGAGAAAACGGGTGGGTTGAGATGAAGACAGTTTAATAGGCAAAGCAAAAGCCCCACGTACAAGTAAAGCAGAACAAGGAATTCACCCACCGCATCCCATGGGCAGGCGGGTGTTCAGCCATGCCCAGGACAGCCAGGCTCCATCACACCTAACAGTTACTTGGGAAGACAAATGCCATCACTCCAACAGTCCCCCCTTCCACCTTCTTCCCCCAGCTCTAAATGCTGAGCATGATCTCATATGGTATGGAACAGTTGGGGTCAACTGTCCCAGATGGGTCCTCTCCCAAGGCAGAAAAGCCCTTGGTTGGCTCTGAGTAAGCACCACTCAGCACTGACAAAAACACCCCGGTGTTACCAACCCTGTTTCCAGCTCAGATCCCAAATGTAACCCCATAGTAGAAGAAAACTAACTCTCTCCCAGCCCAAACCAGCATAGGTAGATTCATCTGAAAATAGCCATGTGGTAGGAAAGCGTCGCTGAACGTATTTCTGGTCCCCTTTCAGCGGTGATACTCCTTCTTGCGCTTATCCACGTGTGGCAGGAGTCCTCTGTTCTTTCAAAACTTGATAGCATCAGTTAAGAAAATTGGATTGTCTAATCGCGCTGCCTTGTGATGACGGAACAAGTATGTGTCCTGTAAATGGCTAATTTTTGCAGCTCCTGTCGTGCTGGGAAGGAAGGTTCTTCTTCAGTTACAACAAGGTATCAAACACAGTCTTTATAGATGACTCGAAACGTTAATGATCTCTAGAATGAGAATAAAAAATAAAAATATGGTCTCCGTGTATTCATAAGGATCTTGAATTCTTTCTGTTTTAATTGATAAAAATTAACTCTATCAATAGATCTCATCTGTAGAGTAGTTTGAGGCAATGCCATTTACTGTACATAACCCTTGGTTGGTTTATTCTGTCGGTATATCAGGGTGTGTTTTCACGGTATCTTGACATATTCCATTGGAAATTGTCAAAATACTTTCTCGTACTGGTTTCTTTAGATTGTATAGTATTGAAATACTTTCTGTTTTGTACAAACCTCCTCTCTAGAAAGCCTTTGTGAAATTTCAGGGGCGTATTAGAATCATAGAATCAAATCATAGAATCTTCGAGGTTGGAAAAGACCCTTGGGATCATCGAGTCCAACCACTAACCCTACTCTGCAAAATTCATCCCTAAACCATATCCCCTAACACCACGTCTAAACGCCCTTTAAACACGTCCAGTTTAATATGAACTTCTGGCAAAGATCTCCAGTATGCACATCTCTTGATGGACTTCTTTGTGTAGCCTGTCTTCAGATACTACAAGTTTTGTTGTGTGTATTTTAAATGCTGATGCACGTGTAGACGTTGGAAGCTGAGCACCTTGGGGAATAGTTTAGATCCTTACTGCTCTGGCGTACCTCGGTGTTTAAAAAACCTCAGCGTGCTTCTCTTCTGTTAAAGCACAAGGTTATTTTCAGTGCAGTTTCCTTGAAGCTTCCACTAGAATCAGACGTTTGATTCCGAATTTGCAGTCGGAGCGGATAGTCGCTGCTGCATGGGAGGATGGGTACCTTCCCTTCTTCACCCTCTTTCCGTGTCAGCTCAGATCCCTTCCAGTTGAAAAGAAGTACCAGCTAATCCTAAGATGTATAAAGTAGCAAAGACAATTCTTCGGGAAGACCTACGCCAACTCCGCTGTATAAAACATTCAGTTGCTCCTACCTTGCGAAAGTCTGCTGTGTTTGTGCGTGCGTTCTCCTCTATCTTCTGTTGGATGCTGCCTAATTTCTTTTGATACCTGACTAACCTCATTGCAATTTCCTCCGTTGTAGAAGTGGCAGAAAACTTTTATGTAACATGAACTAACAGCAGCAGGTCTGTTCTGCTGTAGCTGCTGAATTATTCCGCAGCTATTATTCAAGTCCCTCAGTATTTGCCATTTATTTAGATGATTGATGGCAAGCAAATTAGACCACAGGCTCAGGGCAGGGTTTAGTATTTTCTGGTGTGTTTTTGCAGCATTTCGCAGAGATTAGGCCCCGATCACAAGCCAGATATTTAAATGGCACTGCGGTACATTTCATTAATGGTATGCAGCGTTGCCCTTTCCAGGAGCATGTAGAATAGCCCTGGTTCTGGTGGTGGTGCAAATCCTCTTCTCAGTCTCCTGTTGCCAGAGCCCGGTCGTTTTTGATGCAGTCCCTTCCAAACTGCAGGCTGGTGTGTGAGACTTGAGGTCTGTGTCTGCTGGGAAGGGACTTGTCTCTCTCTGCCAGTAGGTCTGTGAAGATGCAGTTTGTGTTTGTCTTCTTCAGCTGCAGCCCTTGGTAGGTGATGTCAGGAGGACGCCCGTTCTTCATTTTTGTGCGCCTCTAAGGCTTGGTAAATACTGCAGCCATTGGTACATCCGAGTGGGGATAATAGGGATAGGAGAGGAGGTCAATAAAATCTAGATCGTTTTTAGGTATCTGGCAGATCAGGCAGTTAGTGTATCTCGTGTATGCTGCCTGTGATAGTTGAGTGCCATGAGGAACCAGGCAACAGAAAGCATCGCACGCCTCTCTCAAGTTAAAACCGCATGGGTTGAAGGGGATCGCATTGTTGCTGTCTCTCATTGTCTAGATAATTCATCTTTCCCAGTATGCTTTGTATCTGTGCTGACAGGATACTTCAGGTCACTAATTACTAATCTTCTGTTTGAGCTGTACCAATGCTCATCACTCCTACTACTTCAGTACTTGGCAGACGCGCGGTTGTAGAACAGATCTAGAAAACAAGGTGAGAGGAGAAAGAAGAAGCGAATACAGGACATCTTCAGTAGTGTTCAGGTGCCATAGTGCTTCCTACCCTATGTGTTATCGATCTGTTAATAAGCAGATAATGGCCACTCTAGTCATTTATGTAACTATATAGATAACTTCCAGTTGTTGGGGTTTTTTTTTCCTTGGAATTGAACTTCTCTTGCAGGGTAGATGAAACTTCCTCAACCCAATAGTCATTCTGAGTTTCTTGTGCAAAAATAACCCAATTTAGAATAATACGTACTTGAAAGGTGACACTTATTTTTGCTGTTTATCTGCAGAAGCTGGAAAAGTCCAACTTGGATAAATGGGAGAACATCAGAGGGCCCCGTCCGTGGGAAGATTCCAAGACTGTGCAGAAGGAACGGCGGGAGGCTCTCCATCTCAAGCCAGAGTGACTGAAGAAGCCTACTTTGGTGCCTCTGCAAAGGAAAATAACAACAAAAAACCTCAGGCTGGACTGTCTTATTTTTTAATCCAGTGTCAGGAACTTCCAGACTTGGTGGGGGGGTGGAAATTACACTGAGCAATTCATGCGGATTAACTGTGAGATCAATCCAAAAGGGACTGTATTATATGAAGCTCTTTGCATCCATTTGCACAGAGTCCCACAGGCTGTATATATAAATTGTCAATTAAAAAAATAGCTGGTTATTCTACTGAGAATATCCCATTCTTTTTATTCAATCCCTGTCGTTCAAAACCGAGATACTTCAGCAAGGAATAACATTTCAGGATTCACTTGTCAGGACCAGGAGGTTGTCATCCTGATGAGAACAACGGTGCTGTCGCCTAGATGTTTGTGGCCAGCTAAACGCTGCTTCAGGCCTGGGAGGAACTCCACAGCCTTTGAGATGCTTGGAACGGTGAGTCCATTTCTGGCTAAATAATACTCTTTCAGGAGTACTTCATTTCCAGGAACTTGGCCATACAGTGGCATGTACCAGAGGCTGAGCTGGTAATTGGTCAAACAACATTTCTTTAGCTGCGGTTAGATTTTTGTGCTTAGTTTACCGATACCTTCGTGCAGGGAGGTGCTTTGCACTGGAACTTGTCAGTTTACGTTGGAAGAATTCTTCCACGCTAAGAGCTGTGCTGTTTCTCTGTGAGCAAGTATTGTATCAGAATCTTCTCGAACTGCTCTATAGTGGCAAAGCTCACCTTACATGAGTATTTGTGTATGTGCAGAGAAATCTTTTATCTTTTGATGAATTCTTCCCAAACGTTTGATTTTTTTTTATATTTGTCTTTCTGTGCTAAATGTTTCCTGTTAGAGGTGTCCTGGTTTGGGTTAGAACAGAACAATTCTGTTCTATGATTTTTACTTTTCAACTAAGTCTGTCTGAAGTTAGCAGCATGTTTTTGCACAGAGTCTGCTTCTAGCAGTGATAANTGCAGATTTGGGGGTGCCCTGACCCCAAACCGTGGCAAGAGGAAACCATGCAGACACTCAGGACCCGGCTGCTGAGACAGTTGAATGAAGAAGCATCTAGTCAATTCTTCAAATGAAATGGAACTTTTGGTAAGGTTTTACAACAGACTTGTGAAACTCCCCTTCAGAGGAATGGAATAGTAGAGCTGAGATTAACAGTAGGTTCTAGTTTCCAAGCGTTCAGTGACACCGATATGTAAATCCTTTTGGAACTCTCTTTGGAAGGGGCATGGTCTTGTTCCTCTCTACAAGACCTGTCCAATGCAATCTAGGTGTCCTTTTGGACACTTGGTTTAGGGGAACTGCCTTATCCTCATGTAAATCTTCCCTCAGCACTTAATTTTCTTCAGTCTCTCAGTGATGAGATCCAGCCTTTCTCTCAGGATGAAGAATCAACATTGATTTTGAGTAAGTTATAAAGCAATTCCTAAAGCATTACATGAAACATCTTCGCTGTGTTTTGTGCACGTTTTCTTCTGACGGTGTTGCATATTATCTGGGTCATAGTTGGAACTGTGTCTTTGTGTGCTACCCTGTTCAATATCATATATATCTCTTTGCTTCTAAATAGAGGTACTAACAAATGCAAGCAGACTGGAGAGGAACAAGAGGTGAGGTTCATAAATACAAGAGTGAGGCTTATAAATGCTATAGGGAAACAGCTGAAAAACTAGAATACGGAGGCATTAAGCTGTGCCAGACCTAGACAAGAAGGAAATTGATGTAATTGTTTTGCGAACAGTTTTACTTGGAAGGTGAAACAATATTCTTATGCAAATAAGATGTAAAATAGGACAAGTACCGAGTCATTAAACTTTTGTACCTGGATAAGCAAAGATATTTCTCTTTCACGAAGCTCTTAGGCTTACCACTTTTCGCAGTGAACAAAACACTCACTGAAATAACCTGTGTAGTTTTAATACTTTGTTATCCCACAAAAGCTATATCGGAAACGTTCATCTTATTTCATGAGGTCTGCAGTATAATTGTGAATGATTACTTCTACAGAGAGCCCTTTTGGTCTCGTAACTTGGGACCCAGCTTTAGTTGGTTGCTTGCTGGTGGTGGAGTCCCCCCACCCCTCCTTTTTTCACAGGCACTACATTTCCTGTAGCTTCTGACAGCAAATTCTAACTACCTTTGAAGTTGCTTCTCTGGGAAGTGATGGATTTATCTTTTTCTGAGAAACACTGATGTGCAGTTGGAGAACCTTCCAACTTGCCCTTCTCTTCCACTTCTCTTCTAAGAGACAGTCCGTATCTACTGACAGAACACTAAAAAAATACCTACCTTTTTTTTTTTAATGCTGTCAAATTAAAAAACCCAACCCCAACAATAACTTTTGGCAGGTTCAGAAGTTGTGCTTGGCATAAAATGGAGAGAGCTACTTCAGCAGCTTCTCCTTATTGCCATGCACTGGATGATGGCCTCATGTTTTATGCTGTGCTTTTTCTTAGCCGTTGAGTTGAAAATAATACTTGTGAAAGGCGTGTGGAGAGTCAATTCAAGTCTCCTAAGTTATCTTGCATCCTAAAGTAGAAAGCAATGTGGAGAATTCCAGTTCGCACCACTAGCAAGAGAGGCAAACTTCAATGGGTTCGGGACTCGCGCTTAGTTTGACTGCTTGTTTGAACTATCCTTTTGAAAGCTGCATTACAGCACTTCTGGTTCTCTGTAAGCCACCCGGGGACAACCTTGTTGGATTCTGGAATTGTTAAACATCTGTGGCTGGGGAGGGCAGAGGTAATTTAAATGCACTTGACTGTCTGAGACGCTGATTGACATTTTTGCGTCCTCTTTGGTAACTGGCACCTACTGGTCTGAGGGGAATGAAAACCAGGCTTTAGTGAGAGGTGTAAAGTATCAAAGGGGTAAAAGGGAGGACTGAAGAAGCCAAATTGTCTAGTCAGTGTTGCTGAAATGAGAAAGAAAAGAAGGAAGTCTGGCTAGGTGTCTGTGTATGCGGACTGAAAAAAAATCAGTTTCAACATCCCCGTTTTGACAACAAAGGAGAAAACGTTTCTCTCTCGAAGAAACCGTGGCAAGGTTGGTCTCTAGGATCTTCCACAAGAAGTAAAGCAGTAGGACATGGAAAGGGAGGGTATCTGGGACACCTCTCTCCAGGGATTGGGAGAGCTGGGTGTAACACCAGTGGGGATCCACCTGGGTGGTTCCCAGCAGCAGGTATCTGCAGCCCAAAATGCTCACCCAATCTTTGTATGAGGCCAGCCTTGGGGATCCTGCTTATTGAGCATGTTTCCCCTATAGTACTTTTTATGTTA
>WEIS01069986.1:0-14733 GCA_013389965.1 Todus mexicanus
GATCCTAATTTTGATTAGGACATGAGGCGGTGTAAGCACAGGATGTGATGCACGCCTCCTCCGGCGTGTGCCCACTGCTGAAATCCAAGCCTGTGATACCTCCATAAACTATGTTTGGCAACTCCCAGTTAATCCTTCCCATTTTCTCCAGGCAGTATCGACTATGTCATTTCAGGCAGACGTTTAACCTGTTTGTAAAGACCTCCAACAGAAAGTACGACAAAGTACTTGACAAATAAGATTCAGAAGCCTTTACGTAATTTATTTGAAATCTACTTCAAAAGTTCACAGCAATGATCTTTGCACAATAGAACAGCAGAGTATATGCAGCTGGAGCCCCTTCTTGTGTACAGAACCGTTTAATCACTTGGTAATACAGCACTAACCAAAGCAAACTATTCTTTTTTTTCTGCTGTATTTTTGTCATCTTCTGTTTCCTTGGATTTTAACTTGTTTTCCCGTCACATGATGCAGGTGCAATCCTAAACCTATCTGCTGTCAGGGTGCCACCCACTTGGCAGTCAGTCTTTATTACCCTATGACGCGTCCTTCGGTAACTTTTATCGCCACCATGCCAACTTTGCAGCCAATGGCACGTTCTTCCTGGAGCTGGTAGAGAAAATGAACTACGAAACCAGCTCAGCTGGACCTCGGTAGAGAAAAGCAAATGTAGCTGAAAACAATCTAGTGACTTTACACTATTTTCTGTGTAATGGATCTCAATTTGGTCCTCTCAAATTAAAAACACTTAAACTCTTACTGTAGAGTGTTTACTTCACGTACAATCCTAAGGAACAAAGCTAACCTCTGGAACAGTAGGGAAAGGCAGGTATCAAGTTCACATTACTACTTAAGCTAATTTTCATGGTTGTAAAAGTAGCAGCCACCTATCGAACATCACATTTCAAGAACAGTTTAATCCCACCAACAGCAGCAAAGCTAAAAGATACATTAGACAGCTCAATGTGGCTAAAAGGAGCAGGCTTCACCCTGTTTCCAAGTCCACAAACTCCCCCTTCTACCAGCCACACCCCCCCAGGTGTGGAGCAGGGTACTTCTGCCAAAGAATAACTTATTAGTCTATAAAATCGCAGACCCCAAATCCTTCTTCCTCTCCCACTTCTTTACGGCAGGGCACGCTGCCTGACATTTGCTCGGTGGGAAGGTAAGTTATGCAGAACTGGGAGCAGAGCAGCACAACAGCTGGTTCCTCTATCTCTTTAGCTGTATCACAAAATGTATCGTGTTAAATACCAGGCAAGTGACTTCACGGCATCTAAAAGGATCATGACTGTTACCTAGAGGACTGAGAAGCGGGCCCAGAACTTGTGAAATCATATTTATTTCTTTTTTTAAAGTCACCTTAACAGAAGTCCACAGGCAACAATTTTCAAGGTGTTTCTTCAATAACACCTTTAAATACAGGAAAGGAAGGAAGCAAATTAGGACAATGGTGTAAGAAGACTCCTATCCAAGTAGTAAACTATTAATGTCCATCAAGATACTACTGTAAATACAAATTCCTGCAAGAGCAAGCAGAAAGTAAAAGGTATGTTAATTCTTCAAGACAGTCAGAAGAGATGATACAAAAGATTGAACTTCGTCGCTCAATTTTTCCATTTTGCTACCAGATGACACCAGCAACCTCCACAGCGAAAGAAAGCGACACGCTAAGCCAATAACTTCGTGTTCAAGAAAAAGAGTGCTATATTCACGTTCCCTCCTTTCATTACACCCATCAGGTTAGCTCAAGTCGCAACAGCCAAGTGTGACTGGAACACTTCTCAAGAACATACCAAGCTCTGCCTGTGACAGACACTGTCACGCAGGTACAGGGTGAGTGACCTCAGCACATCACAGGAAGGCGACCTTTGAAAACCCAGTCTTTGGTCTAAGCGCACTTTGGAAAGCACCAGCAGCAGAAAGCATCTCTTGCAGCGTATTAGTTTTCAGACTGCATAATGCTTCTCCCCTCGAGTTAATTTATCATGACACGAAGAAGTGGAGACGGCAGCAAAGGACAATACCAACAGCACTATGTGGCTCCTGGAGGGCCACATCACCACAGTTAACACCGGATTCTGTTCCACGGCATTCTTACGGTTTCTGTTCCGCTGCCCAAGGCCTCTGTTTCCAACCTGGCAAACGCTGCCTGTGTTTCAAGCCTAATTGATTTTTCTCCTGAATTAGTTCAGAAAATATTTATCAGTCCCTTCCTCTTACCCTCTTAATAAAAATAAAGTATGTTTTATTTAAAAGCCTTTTTACGTGCAGCTTCTGTCAGGACTAGTGATGAAGTTTTTACGGCAATAGTCCCCAGACTATTGCTGTCTCCCCGGCCATAAGGCATCATAAAATAACCACACGTTTGACAAGGAGAACACTTGGTCTGTTGGTCCAAGAGTTGAGGGGACACCATTCACATCCCATTGCTTCAGTAATAAACTAAGTTCTGAAACAATCTGCAGACAATGTTTTGCCCTCACTTCTAACCAAAACCTATGCAAATCCTTTCACACAACTAATGTTTTTTAACAAGTCTTTGCTGTCACTATTGCCTTTACCCTCGGTATCATCGCTTTTCTGATTTTTTGGAAAATTTAGAAGGCAAGTACAACCCCAGCCGTAAGCACAGGACACGAAACCTGGAAATAGACTTCTAAGATGGTTTGTTCTATTACAGATAATGCTGCCAATCCAATTTCCTACAGGAGTTTGGCGAGACAATGAGCTGGGGGAAGTTATCCTGCTCAGCCGCTTCCTATTGTATTGCTTCATAATCTCGCAGAAAATAACACCCCATCACCTTATCTGCGCCGAGGTAACTCCGAGAAGCTTTTCTCTCGATGTCTGCAGCCACATCCAGAGCCAGAGTTGATGTGTCTGCACAGTCTGCACCACCTGTTGCTCCCTGCAGCCTTCATCTACCCCCTCTGGAGAACTCCTGCCTGGACAGCACCTATTTCTGTTACATTTTTCGCAACGCATCCTCGCTACGCTTCGCAGACACTGATCTGGGAGGGACAATTCACGGGGAAAACCCCAAGGGGAAGCGACAGGAGCGGTCAGGAGGCAGCTCCAGGTTCGCTCCGCAGCGCAGAGCAGCTTCTCCTCCGCCGAGCCGCCGCCTGGGCGAGCAGCGGCCGCTCCCGGGGGGCTGCTCCGGAGCCCTCCCGGCTGAGGGGGCCGAGCAGCGGCCCCTGAGCCCCGACAACAGCGCGGCCCGGCCCGGCCCGGCCCCGCGGCTCCTGCCGCCCCCGCTCAGGCANGGGCGGGGACGGCGACGGGGATCCGCCTCCTCCCGGTGCTTGTCCCGGGAGGATGAGGAGCGAAAATCCCCCGCCCGGCGATGTGGGGAGGGCTGGGCCGCGCCGGGGCCGGTGCTGGGGCCGGTAGCGGGGCCGTTCCGGAGCCGGGGAGGAGCGAGCTCGGCCGCGGGGGCAGCGGGCCCGGGCCCGGGGCTCCGCTCGGGGCGTGGGGCTGGAGGCGCTGCCTGAGGGGTCAGCACCGCCCGGCACCGAGACAGCGAGGGATTCGCTCGGGGAGGGGGCTGGGGCAGCTAGAGGTGGTTCTTGGGGCTTAGGAAGAAGTTCTTCCCAATGAGGTGGTGAGACACTGGCCCAGGGTGCCCAGGGAGGTGGCAGAAGCCCCATCCCTGGAAGCCTTTAAGGCCAGGCTGGATGGGGCTCTGAGCAACCTGCTCTAGCGGGAGGTGTCCCTGCCCATGGCAGGCGGGCTGGAACTGGGTGAGCTTTGAGGTCCCTTCCAACCCTGACAATTCTATGGCTCTATGATTCTATGAAACCATACTTGGGCCACTCTGCCGGCTGATGTCTGGCAGCAAAAAGGCTTTTTGTTGTTAATAAGGCCTCCAGATAAATTATATATCTATATCTATCTATATCTCTCTCTCTATATATAGATATATAAAATCCTCTTTTATTTGATCTTAGAAAGCGCCTTGCGCTTGGTAGGAGGGCTTGGCCTTCTAGGGTTTGGAACAGCCAATTCCACCTGGGGAATTGTCCCAGGAATAATGTGAGCTATTCTAGACATCTAAATTTGAAAGCGTCTACCGAGATTGCAGAGTTTCAGAGCTGCTTCACATCTCCCTTTTTTTTTTTTTTTCATAAAAATTGTATCTTGGGAAAATTGCTACTTTTCATTAAGTACAAGTATTTCATATACAAGGGAGCTGAGGAGCCACCGGGCCCGGCGGCAGTGCAGGAACAGAGATATGAGTGTTTTAAAAAGCGCAGAAGCTTGAGAAGTGGTGGAACTTTATCTGCAGCGGCTGCATTAATTTCCACTGGAGAGCAGCAGAGGCTGGCGCTGTTTTCTCTCATTCAGGCTGATTCTAAGACGGTGACGGTGCTTTAAATGCATGCACTGCGTTGTCTCGTTATGCACTAAGCTAGCGGGTCTGCGCAGGAGTCACGGGGAAGAAGGAAGAGACTTCAGCCCCATAAACTGGATTTCTTGTGAGTTCTGCTCAGACATCATCCTCCTAAGCTAATTAGTGCACCCAGGGCACAGGCAGTTAAAGTGCCAATTTATTTATAAACATGGCAAAAGGAAAGAAAAGCTGCTCGCTTTTTAGTCGTGACCAAAAATATTACATCATTTTAGCTACAAAAGAGTTTTTACTGGACTTTTCTACTCACATCTAGTTTAAATTATCAGAAATGATCCTTTCATGTTTCTCTTTAGCAGTTATCTATTGAGAAAACCCGCCCCTTCTCCGTGTTTGGTGGCTGCCTACCACAGATGGAAGCCTTCCCTCCATGCAGGAGCGTTGAGGGAAGCTGTCTTTCTAACTTCTCTCTCCCTTTAGGTCACGCACAGTTTCTCATTTGCCTCAGTTGTTTGTGTGCGGAAGACCGAGAGCCTTTGGGGTGGGGGTTATTGACTTGCGTGGGTTTTTACTGAGGCTGAATAAATCTCGTAGGAAGACTGCAAAGAGCCAGAGGTGAGAGGTAACTCCGTCCTGCTCTCAGGACAAGGCTGGCAGGTTGTATCTAGCAGCGGTGGACTTTTAACCTACACCTCAGCGCGTTAGTGACGCGTGATGCTGCATCACGTGGTGACCTGGCGGCGCTGGGTTAAACTCGATGATCCTGAAGGTCTCTTCCAGCCAGGGTGGTTCTATGGTTCTACGATCATGTGAGGACAACTCTAAACAACTGCAGGTTATTGTGAGGGTAAAAATGCCGATCGTCTTGAATTGCAGCAGAGATCCTTTTCTCTCTTCAGACTTTTGGAGTCCTTGCCATCGTGCTTGGCAAACTGCACAAATACATTAGCTGGAAGACATATCTTTCGAGAGATGGCAAAAATGGGTCAAGGTGTCTGCTGACAGCCTTTGAGGGAAGGGGTCTCTGAGGATATGCTATTTTTATCCTGTTTCTGTTAGCAGATTGGATAGATGTGGTTTTCTTTCACAGCTGGAGCGAGTCTGTCGCTGTAGAGGCCTCTAGAGTTGCAGTCAGACTGCAACTGGGTACAGGTAGAAGAGAGACATTTGTACTCATGTTTTATTTCTAGTTACTGGGGGGTGGGGGTGGGGTTGTAACATGGATAAATGAAGTATTTCAAAAGATGAGCAATAGAAAAATTACCTGAGGGGCAAGTTTAAGCGGTATAAAAATGTCTTATCACTGCAATCCCATTTTATGATGAGCACTCACAGTCAGCGTGAGATCAGAAACCCAGGGATGGATTAAAAATAGAACAAGTTATGGAAATGTTTCCTAGTTGCTTGCCAGGACATTAAGGGACCTTGATGACCTGTCAATTTAGTAAACAAATCAAGCATGTGACGCAGCATCAAGAAACCTGGCAGCATTTTCTCTGTCACTGGAAAGCTGTGGCTGGCTGGGGTAACTACTGGAGTAAAATTCAGTTCACACTCTTGGGGAGAAGAGCTGCCTGAAAAAGAAATTAATTTTCTAATAATATTCCTTATGCCTAGAAATAGTAGTTTATTTGAAAGTAAAACTGATTTGCAGTTTACCAAGGAAGAAAATCAGCCCTTAAATCCGTATGGGGTGAGGAGAGCTCAGCTGGGACTTTACCCAGAGGAAGAAATTTTTGTAAAAGCTTAGTTCTGTGGTGCTCTGTATCTTAAAGTGCAACAGAAATCAAGCTGAGAACAGATGAATGATGGCGATGCTTTGCTAAATGAGGAGGAGGACAGCCACGAGCAACAAAACACGTCAGACTGGTTATAGGAAGCAAGAGGGGCACAGCACGAAGTGTGAGTTGCAATGAGAACTCCCCAGGTGCTTTGAGCGATACAGATACAGGCTGTGCGCTGAGAGCGTCATAAAGCTGGGGACAAAACAGTTCAAATTCTCCCAGAGTTTGGAGACATTCACTGCCAGTCTTTTGCCTCAGGCCTGGTTTAAAAATCTCTACTGGTTTTAAGTAATAGATAAATGTCCTGAGCTCAGGAATTACACTTTGTTATCCCACTGAACACTTTGAAGGGCTTTACTTTCTCTTCTCATGATCAGTCCATTTGTAGGAAATAATTTCTCTGGACTGTCTACTTCTTTACGTTTTAGGTAAATGTGTCATTTTTGATGTAATTTAGTAATTTCAGTGGAATTTTCAACCAGCAAAAAACCCCAATGCTCATTTATGCAGTAAAAATGACAAAGCATAATTCTGTGGTGTTCCCTGTGCTGTGTAATGCACAACGTGCTCTGCTAATCAGGGATTAATCTCAAAAGTGACAAAGATGACCCTTATTTAATAAGGTTAAAAGACTTGGCAAAGATCACAGAGCAGACCTGTGGTAAAGCTGCAAATAGCACTTGCCCACCTTATGGTGAGCCCTAAGCTTTAATCGTTAAGGGACAGTGTAAGGGCTGTAAATAGACATCCTATTGCTGCCTTGAAGTGAATATTTTTCTTATCATCCTGTTTCTTGAGACCTTTTTTTCCTATTTTCAAATATTATTTTGCCTTAGTGAGGATTACAGCATTAAGAGCTTGCTTCAGTAGCGTGAAATGTCTCAAATGTGCATTGAAACAACAGAATATAGCAGATTAACATTATCAGGATACTCAGAAATTCTGAGTCCAAAATAACTTCAAGGAGGACTTGAAGAGGAATTAGAGAATTGAGGAATTAGAGAAGAAATGGCAAAAAGATGTCAGTAAAATAACAGGTTTTTCCTTATAGAAACTATTTTCACTGATTGGTGATAAAGTGTCCTACTCATAACCGATATCGGTGATAAAATCTTGGGTGTGATGGCTTTAATGGGAATTTATATCAGTCTTCAGTTGGCTTTCAGGAACTGTTTCGTTAAGGGTTTGCCAATAAAATGGAACGGGTTCCGTATTTCTGTTTATTTTTTTAAGCAGTTTTGTATTTCTGTTTATTTTTTTAAGGAGTAAGACATTAGAATGTCCAGTGCTGTGGGTTTTTTAAGCATGTTTCATTAAATCAGACACTTTGGAAAAATGAGAACATCATAGTATCATCAGACATAGAGAAAATGTCCTCTGAATACTAGTAAACAGGTTGGTTAACTAGATGCTTAACATCAGATTTAGGTCCTCCCACCAGAACTAAAAGGCGTGGCTGTGTGATGCGCTGTAGTGAAGAAAAGGGATCCCAAGGAAGGAAATCCAGGCTGTCAAAAAGCTAAATTTATTCCTGTTAAGCAGCAGCTCAGTCCTGCCCAAAGGAAACTGAAATCCACATGATTTTGCTTTCAAGAGGAGCCAGAGACCAGAGCCCGGGAAGTTCATCCCAATCTGAGAAACAAAAACAGGACAAGGGTGGATTTCCTCCCAGCAGGACACGCTGAGAATGCAAGAACTTTGGGGCACCCAGATGTTTTACCCTCAGATCTCTCCAAAGGGATAAACTGCTCAAGGCCAGGCAGTTAAGTGGTAGAGTTTTGACAGGTCTTTTGACTCAGAGATCTAAAACAGTATAACCAGCAAAACCTCCCATAAACAATACACAAAACCCCCTTGTTTAAAAAGGAAACATAACGAAAGCAGAGCAGTGTAATGAGATTTTTATTAAAACAATTATTTTGTTAAATAAAAGATGAGACTCAGCAGCTGACCTGAACACTTAAGAAAGGCATTTTCCTCACATCACCGCTTTAAATAGCTTGGAAAAGAGGAACCTGGCAGATGATGGTGTAAAGGCACCAGTAAAGGGCCAAGCTTGTCAGTGGTAGGCCGAGGGGGAATGGTTTCGAGCTGGCAGAGGGTGGGTTTAGACNCAGCGGCCGCAGCACCGGCTGCTAGAGCCGCCAGAGCAGCCAGAGCCGCCGCCAGAGTCACCGGAGCAGCCGCCGGGGCCGCCAGCAGGTGAGACGGGCAGCGTGGGGACAGCGGGGCCGGTGTGGGCCGGGGACCCTCCGGTCCGGGCAGCCCCCGGGTCCGCGGGCACAGGGCCCGGGCAGGGCCTCCTCGCCCCGGGGCTAAACCCGGGCACATTTCAGCGCTTTTCTGCAAGGCTGAAACGGCCCCAAGTGCTGCGCCCCGCGGTGCATCCCCTGACCCTCCCAATCCCCCCATGGTGGGCTCGGTGCCGAACTCTGCAACTGTGTGCCCAAAGGGCGGCGGCTGCTCGGAACCAACGGGCCGGGGCCACCAGGCTGGAGATGGAAGCGGTGCACTTGGCTTTAGGCAACTTATTTCGCCCTCAGTCGTGGGCAGCAGCTCCCAGCGCTGTGCCGGTGAGTCGTGACCTACGACTCCACCTGGAGCTTTCCTGCTTTTAATATTTGCTCGTCGCTTGCGTCTGTATTTGGCTCGCTGTCACTGTTTTAAACTTAATTTTGTAGCCCTTGTGGAAAGCCCTGTGCGGCGGCTGATTTATTAGATCGGTGCAGATGATGGGTGCAGACCTTCAGATGTGGCTGCTTTCATTATAATCACTGCTGGTAATACAGGCGATACAGGGCTGCGAGTGCCCTTGCCTGGAATAATGCTTTTTATTCTCTTCGTCACTAGGACGATGGCTTCTATCTCTGAGCGCACCTTCATCGCCATCAAGCCTGACGGAGTCCAGCGGGGGCTGGTGGGGGAGATCATCAAGNGAATGTGAGGAAGAAATTCTTGACAGTGAGGGTGGTGAGACCCTGGCCCAGGTTGCCCAGGGAAGCTGTGGATGCTCCATCCCTGAAATGTTCAAGGCCAGGCTGGACGGGGCCTGGAGCAACCTGCTCTAGTGGGAGGTGTCCCTGCCCATGGCAGGGGGTTGGAACTGGGTGATCCTCAAGGTCCCTTCCAACCCGACCCATCCTGTGAATGAATCCGAGCGGCGCTGGGGACGGAGGAGAGGAAGGACAGAGGGAAGCGGGGGGGAGGCCGCGGAGGGGGGACGGTGGTGCCAAGGGAACCCAGGCCCGGCCCCAGCACGGCCCCGGGGCTCGGCTGAGCGGGCACCGGCGGGGCCCGAGGGGCTCGGGGGGTCCCGGGGAGCCGCCGGAGCGGGGCTTCCGAAGGGAGCGGCCAGAGCGGGACCCGCGGCGGGCACAGCGCCCCCTGCCNGCACTTGGCTTTAGGCAACTTATTTCGCCCTCAGTCGTGGGCAGCAGCTCCCAGCGCTGTGCCGGTGAGTCGTGACCTACGACTCCACCTGGAGCTTTCCTGCTTTTAATATTTGCTCGTCGCTTGCGTCTGTATTCGGCTCGCTGTTACTGTTTTAAACTTAATTTTGTAGCCCTTGTGGAAAGCCCTGTGCGGCGGCTGATTTATTAGATCGGTGCAGATGATGGGTGCAGACCTTCAGATGTGGCTGCTTTCATTATAATCACTGCTGGTAATACAGGCGATACAGGGCTGCGAGTGCCCTTGCCTGGAATAATGCTTTTTATTCTCTTCCTCACTAGGACGATGGCTTCTATCTCTGAGCGCACCTTCATCGCCATCAAGCCTGACGGAGTCCAGCGGGGGCTGGTGGGGGAGATCATCAAGCGGTTTGAACAGAAAGGCTTCAAACTGGTGGCCATGAAATTGATACACGTAAGCTTCAAGCTTTCCTTCATTTGTACATCTCCTTTCTCATATAAACTGCAGCCTTAAACCAGAGCAGTGTGCTGTAACGAGAAGTGTACCTTTGCAGCAATTAAACCTGAAATTTGGAGAAGTCTCTGAATATTTGGGATATTTTTGGAAAGGTTCCAGTTCCCGGCTCTGGCTAAATGCTTTAGACGCACTAAGCGTGCTAATTTTAGTACCTTGATGTCCTTAGTCTGAAGAGAATATTCTTTTAGGTGCATCCTGGAGCTAACAAATATCTCTGACTATCTTCGACAAATCCCAGCTCGCATAAAATGTCTGGATTTGTGAAAAATCCTCTTCTAAATTCTGCTGTGGTTAAAGCAAACAGTTCAAATTTCTATCGGCCAAAAGCACTTGTAGGAAGATGCTGGAAATGCTGAATTTTCAAGTGCGTGCAAATTCTGGGATTACTGGTGCTCTGGGGTTAATCTGGGCGGTTTCAGGATGCTCTTAAGTTCTTACAGTAAGCTTTTTTTTTATGGTTGGTTGGTCATTTTTTAATGCAGGCCTCTGAAGACCTTCTGAGAGAACACTACATCGACCTGAAGGACCGGCCGTTCTACGACGGGCTGGTGCAGTACATGCACTCTGGACCAGTCGTAGCCATGGTGAGTGCTTGAGAATGAAGCTCAGCTAAGGAAAATATCCTGTTTATTTGGTTTACCTGCAGTAAGATGGTGTTAGCTATCAAATTCTAGTTGAAAACCTAGATTCAAATGCTGCAGTTAGGAAGATGTGCTGTTAACTCCTTTTTCTTTAATCCTTTTTTCATAATCGTTCTCTCCTTTGAGTCTGTGTGTTGAGGAAGAGGGCAGGGAGAAAGGGGCAGCCAAAGCTGGGACCTTGAGGCAGTAAATCCTCACAAAAAAACCCCAACCCGCCGTGGAATGCTGTGTGCTAAGCAAGCTGAAAAATGGTAGTGGGATATTTTTACTCTGTTCCTAAGCTGTAGTAACTTTGAAAATCTTGTCTAACTTCATTAGAATGGATTTTCTCCTGGAGGTCTAGACCTTCACTGAGCAGGCAGCTCTGAAAGGCTGTTGACAATACTGAGATTTAAAATCGCTCTCTTCCCACCCTTGGTGAGGAGAAGTGTTGTGCAGAAGGGGAGAACTTCAGCAGGTGCTACAAGAATCTGGCAGAAAAATCAGAGATAAAATATGTCTTGCTGGTACAAATATTTGGGTGGTGATCTGTGCCACGATGGACAGCACTGTGTAATTCAGGGAGGTGTGAGTAACTATCGCTACTTCATCTACTGCTAAGATTTAATAATCTCAGCAAACTTCTATTTTTTTTTAAGGTATGGGAAGGTCTTAACGTGATTAAGACTGGGAGAGTGATGCTGGGGGAAACCAATCCATTCGATTCGAAGCCTGGCACTATTCGTGGTGACTTCTGCGTTCAAGTTGGAAGGTATGTTTGGAATCTATTGATGTCATCTCCAGATACTAAATGTCCAGTGGAGTCTCATGGTATCTATAGGGACTGTGCCCCATCCTTCTCTATCTGCTGCACGGAGCTGCTGTTCCCTGTGCCCGTGTAGTGTTGGGATCTGTACTGGGTTTGGCTGGGCAGGAGTCAGTGTCCCCGTAGCTTGATAAGACACCGGTGTTGTGACTGCTGCTGAGAGGGGCTGGCACAGCACCAGGAGGATGGGGTGGGCAAGATCTTGGGAGGGGACACAGTCGGGACAGCTGACCCAAACTGTCCCAAGNTGTGTGTACTGGGCGGGGGGAGAGTGATAGAGGAACTTGATGGGTACCTGGCGCTTAGCCAAGGTTAACCTACCACAGGATCTAAAGGTGGAGACTGAGTTGTGGGTCTTCCTAGTTGAGGAGACTGATGAGCAAAGCCGGGACCACAAACTCCTGTGCCTGTTACTACTTTACAACTTCTGTTACAACTTTGCGCTGTTACAACTTTGTAACTCGTCTCCATAAGGGAATCCACTTCAAAAAAAAAAAAAAAAAAAAAAGAAGACCTTGCTTTGCTTTGAATTTGAGAATTCTCCACCTTTTCTTTTCCTAGGAACATCATTCATGGAAGTGATTCTGTAGAAAGTGCTGAGACCGAGATCAATTTGTGGTTCACTCCAGAGGAACTGGTTGATTACAGAAGCTGTGCTCACGAGTGGATATATGACTAAACCTGAACCTACCCCGTCTGCTATCCTCACTATCTGTAGGCAGCTGCTAGCCTCTAGCTGCTTCAAATGGGTAGAAACCTGTCCCAGAAACCCGTGAGATTGCTCCGTTGTGAATATTAAATGTAGCTGGTGTTTGCTGCTGCGTCAGTGAAAGAGCTCTCAAGTTATAGAGGGAATTGCACTTTCAAAAAGCTGCTCCTGTGAGTGAGAGGTAGGAGATGAAAACACAGAGCACATAATGTGTGTTTTCCTTAAACACTCTGTAGTCAAAGAGGGTATTTTGGTAAATAGAATAAAAATTGGTAAAACTATTTGTTCGACAACTATGCAAATGGCTCGACGCCAAGGATTACTTCGGTTAAAATGTGAGGGGACAACTGGTGGGATGTAAATATATTGATAGTGTGCCCAGATGTGGAGGATTGAACTTGGTATCGAGTGAATCCGCATGCCCAAAATAGCTACAGAAAAAGGCTTAGTTGTTTCTCTCTCTGGAAGATGCTGCGACTGTGCGCAGAGCACAGCTTCGGCTGAGATCAGAAATTTCCCCTTGATTGACACTGTTTCGATTTGCTTTTTGTTTCCCCCCTACATTCCCCAGGATTTATGTAGCATTTTAAGGAAGGATTAATATAGACCGAGCTTTCTGAAATGCCTTTTTATGTGAAAAGAAGATTAATGTGAGGATGGATGAGGGAGATCTACCTTCAGCCACTTTATTGCAGCAGTGCTGTGACATTGCACAGGGCAACAACAGAGCGATGTTTGCTCTCCTGGCTGCACAGCCGATAATT
Source organism: Todus mexicanus (assembly GCA_013389965.1). Taxonomy (NCBI): domain Eukaryota; kingdom Metazoa; phylum Chordata; class Aves; order Coraciiformes; family Todidae; genus Todus; species Todus mexicanus. The sequence continues at coordinate 12,985 of WEIS01069986.1, forward strand.
CAGCTGCTTCCTTATCTGTGCCCTTTCCTTAATAGTTGGAACCCCAAAGCAAGATGTTCTTGGATAAGGCATTTCAGAAATGAGTTTAGCATTAATAAAAACATATATATATTTAATCATGCGAAGAAATATAGTTATAACAATGCTAAATTTCGGTATTTCAGGAGAGGCGTCTGCTTCTATCGGAGAAAACTATCAGCCTCTCATAGAAATTTTAACAGCAAATATTCATGAGCTGTACTGAGCGAGGAACAAGAAATGCTTTTGGGTCACTGTTATGTATTTATTTACCTGCAATATTGTATTCATTAAAAGCCAGAGTTTCATGAAATTAGTTGTGATTTTTTTTCCCCCCTGCGCTGAGTTCTTGTTTCAAATACTAAACTGTGCAATGAATGTTGAATTTAAGGCCTATGATACTTTACAGAGATATCGACCTCCTAACAAGAGATGGTACAAAATAAAACAGTTGCTGTTTCTTGAGTGGGATTAAAGGAAAGTTTTGATCTATTGTCTTAGATCTAATAAATAAGGAGAGGGAAGAAATTCCCTAACTACCAAACTGTAGGTGAGGTTGTTAGCTCCTCTCCTGGAAATATTCTGTGCTAGAGAAGAGAAATAATTAAGTTAAAGTTTGTTAGAGAAAAGGGAACCTTGGACAGACCTGCTCATGAGATGAGTCATCTCCAGTTCCGGTTTTGCTTGAAGAATTGCTCGAGGTTTCTCTTTCTTGATTTGCTTACTACAAAACAGAGAAGTTTGAGCTATCTGGAGATGCAGGCATTGTCAGAAAGCTACTGATTAGGGGTTCTAATGCGCTGATTCTGAGGGGAGGGGGAGATCAGGCATCTGGAGAAATGCCACACTCCTGCGCATCTGAGATGCCGGAGCGTGTCCAGCTCCACTGATTTTAAGTTGTCTGTCAGGAAGAAACTCTGTAACTGTCTCTGTAAGTGGAAGCCTTTAAGGCCAGGCTGGACGGGGCTCTGAGCAACCTGCTCTAGTGGGACATGTCCCTGCCCATGGCAGGGGGTTGGAACTGGATGAGCTTTGAGGTCCCTTCCAACCCTGACAATTCTCTGATTCTGTGATAAGTGCTGCAAAGGGTGTTTCACTAACAGTCGGGCTGCAGGGACAGCAAGCAATTACAACTACCTCAGGAAGAAAAAAAGGTGTTTTGTAAATTAGTGAAGGGCCAGGATGTATCATCAGGAGTAACAATGCTCTTCCTCATCCCCGCTGTGACACGAGTCCAGGGCCTGTGGAGTTCTACAGCTGCTTTTTGACACTATGCAGCTTCATCTCCCCATGTCCCAACAAAATCACCCAAAACTCTCCAGTCTTACGGACCCTGCATCTCTTTGCTGTGGGAGGTGCCGCTCCCAGCAGCTGTCCGGGCCTTGCTGGGTTGGCAAGAGCAGCCTCTGCTTAGCAGCCCAGCAGCAGAGCAAGCACCTCTCGGGACCGCAGGATCTCGCGGAGTTAAAACACCCTTAAACCTCTCACAGCGGGACAAGTTTAGGCCGCGGGTGCTGCCAGGGAAGGCAATAACCCTGCCCTTGGGGCGGCTTCCGAGGAGGCGAAGGCAGCAGGTGCCGGGGCCGCTGCCAGGGCCGGGGGGAGCGGAGCAGCGCCGCCAGGCCCGGCACTTGGGGCGGCAGCAGCAGCGGCAGCAGCAGCAGCAGCAGCGGCAAAAGCAGCGGCCCCCGGGGCTGGCGGGTGTGGGCGGCCGAGCCCCGCAGCGAGCCC
>WEIS01069987.1:1401-17179 GCA_013389965.1 Todus mexicanus
TTCTTCAGCCAGTCTGTATACATGGAGGTTCCACTCTTCCTTGTAAGGATATTCCATGACTCCTCCCAAATGATCATGTCAACTATCAGAAATGCTGGTCTGTGTTTTGAGATGACAGCTGTGAGAAGATTGGGAGTGATTTAACTTGCACCCTTTCATCCTGTGCTGGAGAGTAGCCTAGTCTCTAAGCCTTACTGTGAAAGTATAACCTATGTTCACTTATCTCCACACCTTCGGAAAGGCTTTTGAGTTTGGATAGTAGAGGGCTTTTTGGTAAAGTCTGTGCAGACACCACAAATCCACAGTGGACCTTTGCAGTGAGAACACATGGAAAGTTTGTGTGTAGTTCCAAAGCCTCCTTCCTCCCTCCCTCTGCCCCAGTTGGTAAATTCTTTGGCAGATAGCTTCTAAATGCCATAAACAGATGATAAAATATTAAATATGTGAATACACTGTGTTACTGTGTGTTTAATAAGCTTACATTTACAATTACTGTTATATATGAGGGTGTGTTGAAGTGTGATTACTCTGCTGGCTTTAATGAAGATGTCAGCTACACTTCAGTTACTGACCCTCTTTTGTTCTGAACTTGCTGGTTTTTGTGAATCAAAATGTGTTCTGAAAAACTTTTCATCTTTATGGTGTGACTGCTTTTTCCCGTGTCTGCCTAGTGCAGGGATGATGATACTTTAGTGCCTAATGTGGGAACGGTGATGATATATTAATATTCCTTTCAGGCACACATCCCATTTTCCTGTGTTGATTTCTCTCACATCCCATTTTCCTGTGTTGATTTCTCTATCTTACTTTTTTTAAGGTTGTCGCAAGACATGAAGACCTGTTGGCTCAAGCGACTGGAATTGAATCCCTGGAAGGTAAATACTGTTGTATTATTTATGTTTGCTTACTCTTAAAATGGAAGAAGCATTTTTAATATCTGTGCAGGGAACGTCATTCACTGCCAACTTTGGTCCTTAATGTTAAGGCTACAGATCTTAGGATCTGAGGAGTAACACGTGGCAGCTTTTTTTTAACGTCAGTAGATGGAGCTCCAGGGAGAAGATTTGCCCAGTACTTTCTCTGGCGTAACTACTTCATAGGAAAGCATGTTTTAATGATGAGTTCTGAGTAACTTTAGCAATCAAGTCTTTTTGACCTTTTATTTTTCTAAATAGGCCTAATTTTATTGCAACAGTAGCTGGTAATTTGTTGCTGTAAGTACCAAGTTTGTGCATGTTGCACATGCGTGCGTTGCACAGTTTGCAAATTTTAACCAGAAAGACATGATCTTAACTGTACTGAGATACTTTTCTCCTCGTAAAATAAATACATACCTTTGTGTTATTCCACTGGGATCTGGATTATAACGTAAACTGCTGAATTTCAAAGGCCTTACTTGGGAACCATTGTCTCTGGATAGAAAAATGGTAGTAGTATATTGCCCTTGTGCGAAGGAGCTCATTAGAGCTGCCGTTCTGCTCTTTGTCACTTGCTGGAAACTTCATATGGTTTTGGGTTTTTTGTCTGCAGAAAGATACTTACCTCTGTAACATGCTAATTTGCCTGTGCTGTGAGATCCAAACACATCCCCCTTTCCCCATCCATTTTATAACTTGCTAAGTACTTTATCTTTGTTCATTCTTCTGTTTCCAGGTTTTGACACAACTGGGAACTTCCTAGTTACTGACAGTTAGAGTATCTCTAGTCGATAGCATATAGTATCTCTAGTCTTTGGAACCTCTTGGGTACAACATGTGATTGTCAATGTATAGCTATAAAAATAAAGAAATGCCTGTTTAATATAGCAATGATAGCTCCTGAGTAGTTCTTTGAACAGTTGGAAAACTAAACATAGGAAGACTGGAATCTGTGTTCATCCTCCAGATAAGAAAACAGTAGGAATCTGTAGTCAGTCTTGTGATTGATAAGTACCTCCCAGAAGAGCAATTTGTGCTCAGTGGAATTGTGTTTTCTGAAATTATGGTTGTTTCCGAAGGCATTCCTTTAAGTTTGCTCTGAGGAAAGAATGGAGTATTTCAAAACAACTGTTCAGTTATAAAACATTTATTTGAGGCAGGTGTGGTTAAAAAAATGCATTTTTTAATGGCTAATAACCCAAAATAAATTAAAATCTGTTTCACCTCAGATTTGTTGAAAATTCTCCATTTACTCAGGGTTATGCTCTTTAAGAGGCCTTTTCTGTGTGTGAGGAAGAGAGAAGCATGTAGAGGTTGTAATCATCAGAAATATTTGATACTTGAGACATCAGTTTGCAGTTGCCAGGAAAATCAAAAGTCTGTGCACACAAAGATGACATCTTACGTTTTGCAAAACTTTTCTTATCTCCGTCCTGCTTGTGCTACACATGGTATGTGGTCATTGTAGAAAAAACACTGAGTCGAGGTTCATAAAAGATGGATGTTGATAGAAATTTTAATTATGACCTTAGAGACACACAGCTCTTGGTATGTTTATCAATAAAGTTATCAGGTGAAGATTAGGGAGCTAGTTCACAGCATGCACAAACATTTGGGCGTGTGAAGGTTGAATTTCATTAAACGTTTCAAATTGATATACCCAGCTGGTAGAGTCTTTTTTTTTTTTTTTTTTTTTTTCGTTTAGTCTGGGGCTTTAGCAATAGCAGCANTGTGCTTTTTTAATGGTACACTCATGTGGTATACATACTCTTTTCTGTCTACAGGTAGCTCAGGAGGTATCTTGAGCTACCAGTTATCTCAAGATAGGCTAAATAGTGTCATCCCATATCTTACCCAGCAGATGGAGAGGGTAGATTGCCTTTTCACCCAGCCTCATTCTGCCTTCTGGCACAAGGACTACTGTATGCTTTAGAGCAGTGTCACATAAATGCAGCAGTGTCGGGCTACTGGTCCTCCCCTGTTATTGTGATGTAGAGTAGAAAAATTAGCCTGTTTTGCCAACTTTTCACTGTGTGTCATATCTTTATCCTCTGATGCGCGAAAACTGCATTCCTTCTGTTGCATGTTTAAATGTCAGAGAACTCCTGAGTCTGTCTCTAAGCCAAGTTAATGATTCTGAAGTACTGAGAAGATGAGAGTTTGCCTATTTATACAAAATACACGAGATGTAGTCCTGGTACAGGACAAGCTGAATAAAACTATTAGCAGTAGTTTGTTTATCTTCCATATTACTGTATCCTACTGCAGTTTTATCCAATTTGATGATGACATGTTTGTAAACAGGGCTTTACAAAAATGTAGTATGTTTGAGAATGCTAACAATAACTGGAACAGAAATAATTTCATAGGCCTGGGTTTGTGTAACTTAATTAAATTCTCAGCAGGCTGATTCTATGTTACAAAAATAACTGCTACCCTTGACTACTTTGTTTGCAATTTAACAAGGAAAGAACAAGCATGCTTGTGGGCTTTCTTTGTGCTTCTTTGCCAAACTAATCTGGAACAAACACGATTAGGGTGGTTTGCTCTGTTTGTAATCTGAATTAGATGACCTCACAGTGACATTGATACCTTACTTTTTGTTAAAGTTGCTTATGCACAGCAAGAAAACGTTGCAATAGAATTGGTTATCTTCTCAGTCCTCTTTGTCTATTGGTTTCTCTGAGCTGTCTAGTCACTATGTTAAATAAAGAGTGTTAAATAGGTTGTGGCATTTTTGTGTATCGTGTTCAGGTGTTTGTACCAGGTTCTATACTTTTGAATGGTGCTCTTGATCATCACCTCTTATAAAGCAACATGTACTAAGTATTAGTTGAAACTCAGTAAGTGTTCCATGTAAAAATCTACTTTATTTTTCAGGTGTCCTCCAAATGATGCAGACTAGAATTGGTGCTCTACAAAGTACTGTTGATAGGTATGCCATTCATTATGTGATTAAAAAGTATAAATTCTTAATTGTTTTATCATGTTATTTATTAATACTGCTATAAATAAATGTCTCTTCTTATTTTTAGAATTAAAGTCAAAATTGTTGACCCCTACAACAAAATAGTGTCTCGCACAGCTCAGCTAGCAAAACTTCAGGTAAGTTGTATTGAATATATATTTAAAAAACCCCTTTTTGGACATGTATTATTTCCCAGTTGTCAGACATGGGTGGGATTTTCATACTCCAATAGCCTGTAGTTCATTGTTAGTATTTCTCAATGAAAATCAGTTTTGAGTCCTTTTGTCAGCTACTGAGAAGTGCTTCCTATTGCAAAGTAGGAGACTGACCTTTACGCTAGCTACATGAGTTTTGATGAGATGTAGGGAAGACCGAAGGATTATTTGAGTACAGATTAAGTAAATTCTCATTCTAATTTATGTAGTTTTGGTATTTAACGTTAGGGTGCCATTGTGTAGAAGATGCTTTTCTCCTCTAAGTTACTGCATGCTTGGCTGCAGTTTGATAAAGAGCTTGGGAATTCTTTCAAAGCAGTCAGGATGTGACTTATGGAGCCAAGTGTGGTTCTGGAGTTTTATAAGCCCAGGTGCATAGTTGCCCGTGTTTTCTGAATATAAATGAGTCTAGAAGAGAATGTAAATCTCTGAGGAAAGCCATGGGAGAAAGCTTATCACAACGATGGTGAGTTAAGTGTCAAATGTTGCTATTGTTAATTTTATAATAGATCTATGCAATAGTTTTTAACTATAGGAGTCGTGCAGCTCCATTCTATTCAGTTTGTGGTTTGAAAAGCAACACAACTCCAAACCCACAAGTATTGAATGAGTTATTATTTGAACTATTTGTCTTCACAAGTTTACTTCAGCTTTGCAGGGCTAGGAACTTACCTTTTAGTAGCTGAAATCTTAGCTGTGCATATGCACTTAAGTAGGTTACCATCTGCAGGTGACTGCTGTCGTAGAGTAGAGTAGATGAAGCAGCAAAGTATCTTGAAGTTTCTGGTCTGGGGGCTGGTGGAGCAGCTGTTCTAGTCTCTGGGCTGAACTTCTCCTATTTTCTACATTACCTTTAGTAGTGAAGTTCGTCAGGGAGCTCTTCCGTTCTGTTGAGCCAGTTTGTCTAGCTGCTTCTCTTGATATTTTCAACTCCAGCCACTACTGTTTTTGCCACTAGGAAAAACTGCCGTGACTTCCATGTGGCAGGCTAGGAGCAGATTTTTTTTTCCTCTCTGATGTATGTTGCAGCTGTGGAAAGAGTTGAAGGAATTCAGGGCTAAGGATGAAGATCGTTTCTGTTCTGACCTTATGCAAAGTCAAACTGCAGAAGGACGTCTGAGAAGGGTGAATCCCAGAACTTCAGAAATGATTCTTGGGTGCTCTTTGCTTCGTCTTTGCTGTAGCAGGCTTACACAGATTTTCCTGTGGTCTGAAAGCAGCATCCATCCACTGTCAGTATTACTCAACCTGTTCCAGGGAATTTGTAATATCAGGCTTTTCTTGGCTGTAAGTCAGAAAAACAAGGTGCATGATAAGGGTAAGCTTGCTAGGCTACCCTTCCTAGCATCTAAATCCACTTACTTATAGCAGCATAGAAAGAGGAACGATGATTCCAGCTTCTGTGCCGATGAGAGTCCATCCTCGGCATGAGAGCTGCTGTCCCTTCTTGTGTTGGCAGATACATAACAAGTGCTTTATGTTGCACTACACTGCTGGGAGGAATTGAGGGTCAGGACATCGGAGTTACGAAATGAAGCTGGACTTAAGGAGAATTGAGTCAATAGGTCTTTGAAATCTCAGCCCTCTTGCCTCCCCAAGAAGTGCTGCTGTGGCTGCCATGTTTGCTCAGGAAGGAGGGGCATCAGCGCAGCAAACAATTCACTTTCTGACAGTGGCAGGGTTTAGGACACGAAATTGCTCCTGTCACGGTTTGGGGTCAAGGCACCCCCCAAATCTGCAACAGAACACTCTTTCCCCCTCCCCACCCAAAAAGGGAAGAAAGAGAGAGACTTATCGATTAGGAAAGGAAACTAGAACAGCTTTACTAAAACGTGAAAATAATAATAACAGTAATAATAAAAGGTAAATATATACAAATATATACAAAACCAGTATCAAACCCAGTGCCCCAGGTGGTAAATACGTCCCTGTCACCACTGATGCTGTGGAAGGGCCCAGCAGCAGCCGGGAACCGGGAGCTGGATTCAGGGATGCAGCCCAGAACCTGGGGCCCAGCCAAGGCCTGAGCCGGGGGCTGAGGCTGGGTGTGGAGGCCTCAGGGCAAAGCTGAAACTGCCAAGACCAAACCGAGCGAGGAAGAGTCCCGAAGCTGAGAGAGCAGCTCGAGATCAGGGAAAAGCCAAAATGGCAAAATGGCTAGCAGAAGGGGCAAGAGAAAGAGACCCTCGTGATCCCTCAGCTTTATACCAAATATGACGTATATGGATATGGGATATCCCCGTTGGCTAATTTAAGGTCACCTGTCCTGTTTGCTCCTCCCTGAAGGTGCAACCTTTACTTTTCTGCACCCCCTGTGTGGTACACGAAGTCTGTCAGTGACCTTGGTTCACATACTAATCCTTGGTACTAACTATAAACATGGAGCACTATCACTTCTAGAAGCAGACTCTGTCTGGTAAACATGCTGCTAACTTCAGACAGACTTAGCTGAAATGTAAAAGTCATAGAACAGAATTTCTGTTCTAACCCAAACCAGGACAGCTCCCAAATGCAAGACTTGGAGCATGGGACACTTTCAAACTTGCTAATTTTGATGTATAGTTGGTAGAATAACTAGAAAAAGATAGCTGACTGATACAAGAGGTTGCCTTCTGTCAGAATCGGCAGGGTTTTGGCGGGTATGTTTTGCCGAACTCTGTGGTGTTTAAAGGCCTCCTGTACTCATTATGGTGTTATATTAGTGCTTTTCCATTGATTGCTGTGGGACTTCTTGCAAACTGGAGGAATATTTGGCTTGCGTAAAGCTGGATTTTGCCATCCTTAATTGTTTTTAATATAGTCTGGCTTTTTCATAAACGTTCTCAGTGCAAATTCATTGTCAAACTTCAAATCTAGTCCTGAATTCTAAATCTCTGCTGTGTGCTTGTGTATGTTGTGTCTCTCTCTGCTCTGAGAGCTTTGTGGCATCCCAAGGGAGCAGCAGACTCACAAAGCTTGCTTCCTACTTTAAATCACGCTGTCCTCTTCTGAGTCTTTCCATAGTAGATCACAAGCTAAATGGGAATAGTTAACAGCTGAAATACCTGGACAGAGAATTTGTCCTGCAGAGGGTTATTTTCTGTGCAGATCTGTTTAACCAAGTATTTCTACATGTTTTCTTAGTTTCAGATATCTCAGTGTTTAAAAATCCTTATGTTAGCAATTTTTAAAAATGTTTTAAAAATATAATAATTCTGTATTTTAAAGTAATTCTCTCTTTAAAGTATTCACCAGTAGCAGGTTTCATTCTAGTGCTACTGTAACTAAATAGTAAATGTAGTCTGAAGATAGTAGACTGTCTCATTTTTCTTCAGGCTTCTGTTATATATACATTTAATTACAGTATGATATGACAGATATTTGCAGTTTCTTTTATGAGATATGCACTGGCACATTTTCAAGTGATCCACACTATAATTAAGTCAATAATTTCTTTAAATTAACTTGAGATTAAAAGTAAGAGGCTTTTTGATTGCTCAAATTGAGGCAATAATGTGTTAGTGTTGATATATTGCTTTAAATTTCAGGAGATAACTAGCATGTAATCTTCAGAAAAAGTCTGGTTTTATTTTTAATTTTACTAAAGCCACTGGGACTAACTCAGGCCACTGGCCTTTTCCAAATTAATTCTTGCCTGAACAGTGGAATTCATTCATTCATTCTTGGATGAAAGCATCTGCTTTAGAAAAACATACTATTATCAACTCAGGAAGGGAATGTTTCCTGAATTAATTCAGTTTTCTGTTATGCAAGTGGTCAGGTTAGAGGATCTAGCATCTGTGAGCAACTCCACTATTAGATAAAATCTATTTAAAATCTATTTCTGTTACTTGGCCCTCATGTATTGCATTCTTTCACAGTGACTAGGAGTTTAATAAACAACTCACATGAGTGGAAATACTTGGGTGATACAGAATCTTTATCAAGGGCACAATGAAGTAGCAATCACTGTGAAGTTAAGAGTGCCTCTTCAGTGTCTTTGGATTTTTCTCCTCTCTCTAATTCACAGAGCCAGAAGTTAAAACTTCTTTTCTTCTTTTTATTTTTTTTTTCTTTTGTATCATCTTCTACTCAGTTTGATAGTTCCTTTTTAAAGATTGTTTCTTGGGATGGGAGATAATGAGCAACAATTAAAAGAAGAAGAAATAATCTTTTGGCTTGTAAAGTAAAAGATGGTCAGAAGATAACTGAAGTTGAATTCCTAGGGAATAACATTTGCCAGAGGTACACAATTGGATTAGAGAGCAATTAAATTTGAAAGCTAAGTAGTAATACTATGCCCTCTTATTTTGGCAAAACACAGTGCCACTATAAAAAACCAACTATTTCTGATTCATCTTGCAGAAATTTGGTTCACAGATATGAAAGTGATATGTGGCTCAAGATTTTTCTAATTAAAGAAATGAATTAATAAAAGCTAATACGTTAATCTCTCAAAGTAGGATAAGCCCCACTTGCTTCTCACTAATGGTAATAGAAATCATGTGGTTAAGTTGTCACAGAATGCTTAGGAAACTTGCTCTTCAGACTATGGGATACACAGCCCAAAGCGGTGAGAGTAATTTGGGTTTTTTGATGATTTGCTTTAGTGGGGCTTTTTCCGATTTTTCCTTTTTGTTCTTTCTGGGTGTTTAATAAAATTCAGCTATACATATTTGTGTTTTGATTGATTAGTGCTGACATAATGAAGAGACTGACAAGTGCAGTCCACTGAATATTGGTTGAAATGACTCGTGTATATTTTCATATGTGCACGACAGCGTTAGTTTACAGGACATTAACTTGAGTCTAAAGAGGGGGTCAAAAGACTGTCAGATACTATATATTTTTAAAGTAATTTTAATTCAATTTTGATATCCATAGGGTCAATACTTCAGGAGGCTTTGCCTTCAGTACCAGGGAAAATACCTCAGAACAACTATGTTTTACTCATTCCCAATTTCTCTTTTACCCCTCTTGTTAATCTGATTGCAGATGTTGAACTGTACCTATGACTGTACTGAAATCCACATACTTTTTTACTTTCTGAATCCCATTTCTGAATTCTAGTTTAGATATTACCCGCTCTGGAATGTCGCTGCTCCCATAGCATGTACCTCCTAGCCCCACCAACCCAGGACAGCCCTAGAGGAACTCTGTAGTCGGTATCAGCTCTTATTCTTTCACTACTGCTTACTGCGTGGAAGAAGAAAACCTGCTCCACGGTCTTAGTTGAGTCAAAGATGATGAAACTGCTTCTGATTCAGATGTCAGCAATACCTTTTTCCTAAGTTGGTGCCAACAAAAGCATGCGCAAATATGTTTCCCAAAAGTTTACATATGCATCCATCTTAATTTTTAACCAAAACAGTGTGTATTTTAATAAACCTATGAAAGAATGTGATTTAACAGTTTGCTTAATGAAGGTGACTGGCTTTACGAAAGTAAAAGGAGAAAATGAAAATGAGCTTTATATGTGTTCCTACGATAAGAGTCAATATCTATAATAATGATATAGCTTCTAAGTTTTATTGTCGGCTGATGTAAGTGCTGCCATTTTGCTTATTTTGGGTCAGTATTTGTTTGACAAGAAGTTGCCAAGGCAGACTTCTTAACTATATTGAATCTCACAGAGGAGAGGGACATTGAGGAGCTCACTTCTAGGTAGAAATAGAACATCTCTCTGTCATAAGGTTCTGAGTATCCTTTTTTTTAAACTAGTAAAGGCAGTATAGTCTTGAAAGCCCGGTGCATGTAATTGCCAGCTTTAGAAAGTATTGGTCTATAGTGCATAAAAACATGTTAAGACATCCTGAAAAAAGGGATTCCAGTATTCTAAAGTTCTTTGCTTTCTTCAAGTTCATATTTTCTTTTTCGGTTTCGGTGTTTGTATATTTGCGGCCTAATAGTATGTGATCATAGAGAACTGATAATATCCCCTAATGCTACAATTTTTCTGCAGGCTGCCTGTGACTTGCTGCGGAGGATAATACGCATCTTGTATCTCAGTAAAAGACTTCAAGGACAACTTCAAGGAGGAAGCAGAGAGATAACTAAAGCTGCCCAGAGTCTCAATGAACTTGGTGAGTCCTTCTTAGTTACTTTGAGAGGCATTTTTAGCTTGCGCTCATATGACTCACACTAGTGTTTGACTTACGAAACAAAAAAACCCCAAACCTTTTAGCTGTGGTTCTTGCTGTCTGCTTCCTGATTTGAATTGACAAATGGTATAGGCAGAAGTCATTAGTACTTTCATTGTTTAAGTACAACTTCTCTAGATAAACATATTTAATAAAAGGAGAATTCTATGATAATAGCTTGTATTCTTCTAAGCAACTTCTTTTTTTGCGTGAAGCAGTTATTTTCTTACTGGTTTGTGTTCGTATAACATGCCTTCAATGTCAGCAGATATATATTTAGCTTTTGGAGGACATTGCACTACAATAAGGCATAGTTTGAATTATAGCTTACATCCTAAAAGAAAAGTATTTTCTCTGTGACATTCACAAAAGTCATATGTGATATGGGATACACAGATGCCTAACCTAGTTCAGATACTGGAAGCATTCCGCTGCAGTGGTGACCACCCTGTATTTAGTTGGCTTCTAGGAAGAAAGATTAAGTAGTTCTCATGAAGCTCATGTTATGTTGCTAGAATGTTTTCTGTACTGGAGGTAGCTTGGATACTTCCACCCTGTGCTGCAGGATGCGGTGTGGAGCATCCCATTAGTCTTGGAGATCAGTCATTGGTGTTGTGTGTGGTATCTTGCCAGCTGTTTCTCCTTTGATTTAATGGTATTAAAATTTTAGCTTCCAAAAATAGGCTGTGGGAGGGCTGAACTATCAAACACTTGGAGTCATCCTGGGGTTTATTGTGCGCATTTGTCGCTGCTGCTCTTTTTATACTGTGTAATCAAAAAATTATTAGACAATGACTTAGTCGTATAATTAGCAGATGCTGTGTTGCAAAGGCGAAGTTTATATATTTATTTAGTATGTCAGTTTGACTTAAGCATTAATTATAGCATTCTAAGCTAGAATATTTTCTCTAGTTTTCTATTTATTCTAAATTTTTATTTTCTATCCATTTTGGTAACACGTCTTCAGGATATATATATAAAGTAATGCTGTCTTTTAACTACTGAAATTGCAAATCTTGTAGGATTAATCTGCATTCTAGATCCTATTCAAATAAAAAGTACAATTTAATGGTAAAATCTGAGGTGTTTATTCTGTGTAGTTTTTTAGGATTTCTTTTAAAGACAATGCTTTTTACTACTCTCCTTCCTCTCATTTATTTTTTCTTTTAGAAAAAGAGCTTGCACTTTCTTTTGTGAAAATGTCACAGTCTTTTGACTTTTTGTTTTCAAATGCTTGGTCTTTTTCTGAAGCTTAGAATAGTCTGAGTAGTTATTGTTAAAGATGAAGGAAAGCATGTCCCCTTAGGAAGTTCTTTTGAGTTTAGACCTGCAGTGTGTAGAGGAGGAGCCAAGGCTTGTGGTCGTTAATTTAATCCTTAATTAATCCTTAATTCTGGATGATTTATGGCCAAGTAAAATCCCTTGTCTACTGTCATGTCTCTCTCCCTCTTTTCCTGGTGTGTCTTCCTTTCTTCTCTCTTACCTCTCCATCTGCATCCCTCCCTCATCTTTTGGCTATCTGCTCTTTGTTATCCTCTCCTGCCCACCTTGGCTGGTCTGACCTTGACACCCAGCACCCGAGCGGATGTGAACACCCCACTGAGGAGTGGCCGGTGTGGTGGACTGGAGGTGTCCATCTTATGTGGTGAGGTGGTGGTATGGGGTAGCTCTGTTGAGGGGGAAGGAAAATGCGTAGGGCAGTCAACACGGTTCAAGGTACCGCAGTGGGAGTTAGTGGGAAGGTGGTGTGTTGCAAGGAGGCTGGAGTTTGAAGTATAGCTGGGGTAGCACCGTGCTGTGCTTCAGACCTTGGAAAGCATTGGGTTGTATGGGAGATCTGTAAGGGAGTGCTGGTGGTGGCTTGAGACAAGAGAGCAGTAAGGCTGTGGCAGCTTAGTGTGAGGGTGTGGAAATGCTGAGCTTCAGAAAGATGGGAAATGTGATATAGTGCTCTGTGGTGTCGGGAGGGTGGGAAGCATGGGGAACAGACACTGGGCACTGGTTATTTGGTGGTGAGATGTGAAAGGTTTGGGAGTACTTTGAGAAGTACTACAACATCTGGTGGTAGTAAATAGGTGGTAGACACAGGTGGTGTGAAAGCCTTGTACTGAACAGGGAGCTCTATGCCATGGAGTTTTGCTTTTGAACTGAGGATCATGGCCAAGATTAATATTAATTTGTGGTTTTAGTCAGGTATTTCTGAATATCCCTTCTGGCTCTCATGCATCATCCCGTTGTTTGTTACCTCTCAGTTACACGTGTGGTGCAATGAAATTTTTTGCTTTGCTGAAATCAGCAGCACTGTGATATTTCTGTGAAAGCTGTGCACTTTCTGTAGTGTAATGTGCTTTTTATTGCTTATGAATTATTCTGGGTAGAATCTTGGGATAACCGACGGTTTATTTTTACATGCTGTTACACTCTGCATGTATGTTTGGGAGACACAAATGTGTGTGAGCCTGTTTAGGTGTATGTATTCAAGATGTATTTCCTCAGCAGATCTGTGTTAGTTAGTTACAGCTTACTTAGCTGTGTCCTGAAATTTATTTTGCAGTGATGGGAAAATATATGATAAAAATACAAAATCTTGGAATTAGATGGAAATATGGGTCAATCAGAAGGACTACAAGAAACAGTAGTTGTAACTGAGAAAGGTTTTTTTATTGGATACTTTAAGTTGCTAATAGTCTGTAGATCTCCGGCTTCAGTGGATGCTGTTAGGAATTTACTCTGAAAGCATTTAGTAATATTTTCACAGAGATCTCTACTTAAAGGTAAAGTAGATCTAAAATTCCTCTGTGTTTGACTTTAACATTCTTTGAAATTAGCTTCCCACTTCGGCACGGTAAGAAGGAAAACTTAATTCCCTATGTAATTTATAGAGACTAAATGTGATTAATATGCATGTGAGTATATATATGTGCATATATATACATAAAACCCCCAAACCCCTAGACATACTTCTGCAGTTCCTCTACCTCCCAACACAATTCTTTGGGTTCTCTAGCAAAGAGAGAAAAAGAGCACGGGAGAAAAAGTCCACGGAATAAGCTATTAGCTACTTCTCAAGTGATGATTCTTCATTTTATACAATCCAATTTATCACATGCATAGTTAAAACTAGTGGCATATTCAGATGTCACACAGTGCCTAATGCAGTAAATTACATGCCCTGACTATGTTTCTTGGTGGTATTTTAATACAAACATTTTATAAAGTGGAAAAGAAGCATTCCTAAGCAAGTTTAAACAATTGGATGTGACAGGAAAATGGTACGCTATATACAGTTCCCTTTCACGGAAGAAATTCTGTGAGTATTGAAGAATCTGCTGTCTTCTCTGTGGATCTGCTGAAGTTACTGTCTGGAACAGTGGCCAGTAACTGATCAGATGAAGATGAAAAAAATCTTAGTTGTGCAGCAAATGGCTAGCTTGACTGTGGACAGGTTGTTAGTCCCATCTGCCAGTTACAGAACTAACTCTGGACAAGCAAGGATTTATATCTTTTGCTTATTAAATACCTGCAACTGATGTCTTCATTATTCATATAAATGCCTAGACTTCTTTTAGCTGTCATAAACTCCCAGTCTCTCTATATGGTTGTATTATAACTTATTTCATAGCAAGTGGATTTATTGGCTTGAGTGACCTTGTGAGCATATATTACTTGTAGGCAGACTCTCACAACAGCTGTAATTTTGCTCTTTTGTAAACTCAAGAATTAGCCTGTGACTAAGCTGTGCAGCCGTAAAACAAAGGGGAAGGAGTCTGTTGAAACAGAGTTTTGGGTATCTTTAATATAGAAATTGCTATGGGACAATTCTGCCTTTTGTGTAACTTAGGAGAAGAGAGGACTGGGGGAAGGTAAGACTATAACCTTACTTTAAAGCTAAATAATTCTAGCGAAAAGCCAAAATACTGTCAGTTATGGAAGTCTATCTAAAATGGAGAAAACCCAACATATGTACTTGATTCTTTATAAAGAGGGAGCGAAGCTTGCACGTGACATTTGTTTAGGCTTAACATGACAACAGAAGAGTTAAGGAAAATCCAGAGAAATAAAGCTTAATTTCGATGACACTTAAAATCCAAAGAAATAAAGCTTGATTTCGATGACACTTGTAAAGAAACGTAGCTTAGATAGAGGAAACTGAAATTAGTTAGGATGTGCATGATACTATGTGAAATATAATTTGACAGAAGTCATTTGGCTATGCCTGGAAGGCCTCCTTGTAGCTGCCATAATGTACCTGGTGGTAACCTTGTCTTCTAAGTGCACTTCAGAACTAGTGACTTCTGCACAAAGGTCACAGTGATCGTGGGCCTGAAAAATTCTCTTTTGGAGGCCAGGAACAAATTGGACGTAACACCTTACTAGGGTAAACAAGGTGGGTCATGATATCATTTAAACAAGAAAAAGATGGAATGTAGCTGACATGTCTGTTAAAATCAGAACTTGAGGAAATGGGAGGAGGAAAATGACCTCTTGTCTGCCTGCGTTAATGGGGATTGCATTTGTGTCAGACCTTGTCTCGTCCAGTACTGAGGTTTCTCTGTTTCAGTGTGCTTTTCTAGTATTTCTACTTCATACAGTACTATGGGGTTTCCACCAAAAGGGAACACCGTCATAAAGACTGTGAAGTTACTCATAGTATTACAGCTCGTTGTCTAGTTTGTGTGATACAGTAATACAAAACAATGCTTGATAGAGGGGGAGAATTAAATTTCATTATGAAAATTCACTGTTTTTTACATTTTGTTCTTGTAGTTACGTGTTCTAGCAATGTCAAATGGTCTGTGTTTTCCTCATACTTGAAAATACTTATAGCATTAGAGTTAAATATTTCCAAATATTTTTAAACTATGAAATCTATCTGTTTTTCTTCTTTGTTGCTGTTAAAACATGAACCTATTCCACAGAAAGGAGAGCATGTTCCTTTGTTTGCGTGTATGCGTGTGTATATAAATATTTATAAATACAAATATAAACAATATGTATATTTATCCTGAAGTATCCCAACTGCTTTTCAGGATAATCTCATTGTTCTCAGTGGTTATCTTTGGGAACTCCTAGGGGGAGAGAGAAGATTGCAGAGAACCGCAGAACTTGCTTTATTGAAAATAGAACTCACTGGCTCCTACTTTATTTATAAACAGCTCAAACTAACTTGACTTCCTTAAGCAAAGAAACCGTAGAACAAATAAACCTATTTGTAAGAGTCTAGAGTATAAAAGTGGTACTAAATAGGAGGCCACATAGTTATATCAAGAATGAATCCTATTTAACCAACACTATTTTCTTTGTTGGCAACATAACAGGTCTTAGAACGAGACATCAATGACTGTCTTGTGGTTTGATTTAAATGGGGCTACTGGCACCGCGTCACGCTAGCAGGATCAGCAGTATAATCTAGGTGAAAAAGTTGTGCAAAGAATGCAGCAGATGTTTTGAGAAAGCTGTACCCCCAAAGGTTATCCTAAGTTGTTCACTGTTGCCCTGCAATATATCACGTGGGGTTTTATTGAAGTGTCTTCTGCAGATGGGTAGCGTTTTCATTAA
>WEIS01069989.1:579-46017 GCA_013389965.1 Todus mexicanus
GGGAAAATGACTGAAAGATGAAAATACTACAGACTCAGTGGAAGAAAGGGAGTGTATATATGGAAGGCAGTGACAAGATTCAGAAGTAGAGGGGCAGAGAGATAAAAAGGAAAAACTCCTCAGGATTATAGCCCCAGAATACCACTGTCACTTTCAGATTCTTTAGTCATTCTTCACTCCTGCCCTCGCTTTTAGCAAGTTGGCACCTGACACTACAGTACCATCTTCATTGGCTTCTCCAGTTCTTCTGGGAAGTCTTCCTTACTCTTTTCGTTTCCAAGTTGCATAGAATTTGNNTCCAAGTTGCATAGAATTTGAAATTTTTTTTTGTCTCCTTCAGTTATGCACAAGCAACAAGTGAAAATAAAGGGATAGTGAGCAATTTTTGCTCAATTGGAAAAACCAATTGTATGCAACTGATAGGCAGTAATCACTGACAGATAGCATTCAGTGGTAAAGTGACACGATATCTGTCTTTGTATTAGACTGTCTATAATGGCCCTAGTTTTATCATACTTAAGACTCCCTAAAATATACAGATCATGAAAGCGAAGAAAATGAAAACGTTTCACATATTAAGATTATTTTCATGTTCAGATTGATTAACACTGCAGAGAGCATGGCTTGAGTGAAAGCAGCGAGACTTTGTTGTTTTCTAATGGGGCAAATTAGAAAGAAGGAATAAAACCCAGCAGCAGCAAAACTCCAGGTCTAACTGGGTAATTGACTGATGCAAGTGGACCGATGCATGTGTCTGCATCCTATTATAAGGTGCACCCTCTTATTTGGCTGACAAGCTGGCTCTTGGCATACCAGCTGGCTTGTTCCTTAACCCTAGGCACATCTGATTGCCTAGCACGGACAGAAACCATGCAAAGTCTCCTTGGGCAAGTAAGCAAAGTTAGATTTACTTGGTCCATGGAAAGTAGCTGTCTTGTCGTGTTTTCTTTGCAGAGACAGGCAGTACAAGGGCCATCTGTGGTGACAGTGCTATGTTAGCGACTGGGTGGCTGTTAAGTTTCTACTGTTGATATATCAAGCAATAGTTAAAAGTGCATTACTGGAATCCAGTTATTCTCTGATGTTCTGATCAATACAGTTGTCACATCTGCCAGGTAATACAAATAATAGCTGAAAATGTCAGTTCTCACTGAAACATTCAGCAAGTTACTCTTTCGCAAGTTTTGTGCTCTGAGATGTTTCTGTCAAAGATACTGTTCAACAGCAGAAGGCCATATTGTTAAATAAGTCAAATTATTTTAAGATTCACCAGAAATTAAAATCTGCTTCGCCAGTGTAGCAAAATGAGCTATAAGTGAAACTTTGCAACTAAACATTGCCTATATGTGTATAGGGCATCGTATGAGTCATTAAAATGACAATAAATAGATTCTTTTATTGTTTAAGAAAAATTATTATTATTAGCATAGCAAGATCTCAGCCTGTATCAGCAACAAGTCAGTGATATATTTGAATAGTCTGAATAATATACAAGTTAACATGTGAAATCCCTATCCTCAAATTACTTTGGAAGATCATAAGCTAGATCAAATATACATTGTTGCAGCCATTTTAAAAATACCGGTACTCCTAACCGCAAAAGCGGTAATGACTAGCAGTATCCTGCTAATACAGTAATAAGTATATGAATACTGTCGAATTGTTAGAGATTTTGCTGCTCTAGACTGAGATCTGTATTTCTCACCAAGTTATCTGCATTATCAATTTCATAAACATCAAAGCCTTAGAGTAACTTACATAACCTATAATAGGATTTTTTTTATATACATGTTTATCTGTTGTTGTTCTCACTGTGCATTTTAAATAGATTATTATACATTTTTTTCTTCTGGAAAATTAATTTTAGATTTGTAAGAAGATTTATAGGATTCTAGGAGTTACCTTCATGGAACAAGTGTCAGATATCCTACTTAGAACAAGTGTAGCACTGAACTGAAAGATTTCAACAATGTACAGAAATTGATGTAGTAACTGATGTAGTAAAACATTCACAGAATAGGTTTTAAGAAATCAATGTGTTGTTGTGATTGCTTAAATATAGCATTCATTACAAGTTCTGCTCATTTATTTAAAAATCTATAGAAAGTGTGTCACACAGCCTATTTTCTAGTAAAGGAAGCAATAGATTAAATAACTTACCTCCAGTTTGTTCCTAAATATGCTTTTAAATAGATGACACTCAAATCACAGCAGATGAGTGGTGTTAGTCAGAGCTGATGATTACTGCCATCAGCCATCCAAGTTAATCAGAAGTTTGTGGGGTTGTTAATGGTTGTTTACATGTGTATCTAGACTTTTTTTACTTAAAACTTTTACTCTGCACATCTAAATTTGCTATCTGTGCAGCTGGACCTCTACATACATCTCCAAATGTTTGAGTCCTCTTGTACCAAAATACAGGTCTCTCAAATCTGAGACCTTTACTGGCACTTAAAGGTGTGTGTAAACACCACAAATTCCTCCTACACCCAGTCCCACAGACAGTTGGGGATCACCTTCTGCCACACCAGCCTGTGTTTGACAGTCACAAGTCACAGCCCTCTCATGTGCCTACACCAGAGCAGCAAAAAGCAGATTGGTGCTCAGTTTTCATTCGGTTCAAGGAACGAATCTGTTTCAGTCAAGTCAAAGAGGTAGCCAACCTTTAAAGGCTGGAAATTATGAATGAAACCTCAAAGGCACCTTAACAAGTGGGTTTGACTTTGCAGGAAGGTGCAAACAGCTTTCACATGGCTAACACTAATGGCTCAGGTGGTCTCCCATTTCCCAGCTGAGACCCGATAGCTGCCTGGGTAAGTACTTCAGATCACCAGAATTCTAAAGGGCACCCACAAATGGGGGCTGAAAGCAGATACTGCTCCTGTATTGACATCATATTTCACTAGTTATGCAGACCAGGTTAACTTGTTTCTATAGCACATAGCAAAATGGAGCCACAGTTTTCTTTGGGCATTATCAAAATATATATGATAAATAGTTGAAAATCCAGAAAGTAACAACTTGATTTGAAAAGACAAGTGAAATCATATCTTTCTGATGCCATCTTAAATTATTGTTAGTTATGGAAGTTAACAGAGCTAGAATCTTTGAGCTCTTAACCTGGAGGAGAGTCTCCTCACATAGACCCTGACGTCCATGAGCTTTGCTCAAACATTCTCATGCTGTAGAAACTATCCAAGACCAAACTAATCTGCCCGCAGCTTCCCTCCACGCAGCCTCTGGCATGGGAGAATGAGAGACATCTCACTCTATGTCAATGAACAGACACTCGAGGCTGGGAGGCAAAAATAATTGCCCTGTGGTAGCAGATCAGGCTTAATCGTATCCATCTTCTCTCATTGAATGTTTTGCAGTGTGTCTCACATTTATGACAAGAGAATCAGCCCCTTGGTTTGCAATTCATTTTGTCTGCAATTGCAAAGACTTGTTTCTTTGGGTGGAAAGGGGGAAGAAGAGAGGGAATATATTCCAGGGATGCCTTGTTTTCCATGCAAAATCTTAATTTGAACCACAGATTTTTCCTGTTTTGACCATTCTTCTGCACGTCTGTAAATCTCTAGGGAAAGTATTCTTTTTCTTGGGACACTTAGTCACCAAACAATTACTTGACAGTCTGAGTCTGAGGTCTGTAATTCCTCATTGAATTAATGTCCTGTAACCAGGACATTTACAAACTAACCATTTTAAACAGTGCAACAAGGATGGAATGATGAAAGACTAGGAAGGAGAAAATCAGTTTTGAAAGCAATTTAAGTTTTTTACAATCTAGGAAGGTTTTGTATTTGAAATGAACTGGCACAAATTACTGTAATTAAAATTACTCAGCAGAAACATATTAACAAATGATAATCACAGGAAGAAATGCTTTTAATTGTGCAGCCACACAAAAATGTAAACGTTCTCAAAGTTCAGTGTCCTGGGCTCAGCTACACACTTTGGTACCTGCCAAGGCTGAAGTCAGAGGAGTTAGCCTGACTGAGCTGTGGAAGTGAGCTCAGAGGCAGCAGAAATTCATTCTAAGAGGAAATGACAAGAGGGACATTGAAAGAATGTGGCATTCTTCAATAAAACATGTATCTCAGACGGGTTTTTTTTCCCCTAATACAGATTTAGCTAATCCTCCCATGTGGCAAGTGTATGACTGTTTCAGGATCTTCCCTTTCTTTAAACACACAGTGCTTTAGCTTTATTCTATAACAGTCAGTAGAATTACCTGGGGGTTTGTTGTGATGAAGAGCAACCTTTAAGAACCCTATTGATAAAGTTCGAATAGACATGGAAATTACATATATAGGCAGGGGGTTTCCCTTTATAATTAGAAAAAGGCCTGCTAGACAAATAAAATATTTTCACTTAATTATTTCCTTTCATCATGACTCAATGCTCAACAACAGTTTTAATCAACACGTTCTATTTTCATTCAAAGATCCTACACCTTTTTCAGTACTGGCACATTGCTCATTTACATATTCCTCCGAGGTGAGATGCGGTGAAAGGGGAGCTGGCTCTTGAATTATTTTTCTGGGAGAAGTTTCTCCGCCTGCTATCCCCTGCTTTTAAAAACAAGTGTTCGCAGACTTTCTTGGGGAAAGTCGCTTCTCAGATTAGAATTCTTTCAATCAGTGGCAATTCCAGTTATTTTGCAGCGTTCTAATCCAGCAGCGCGCATCTTAACAACGCCTCGGAGGGAAAACGAACATCGCTTTTTAAAAGGCGACCGAGCGAGGGGGTCAGGAACGAGAAGGGCAAGCAGGAGCACCCGCGGGGAAGGAGCGGGGCCGGGGCCAGCCTGCCGACGGGGGCCCGACGCGCCTTACCTTGCCTTCCCTTACCTGCAGCCGGGGCCGCTCAGCGGGCGGCGGAGGGAGCGCGGCCGCGGGGCCGCTCCGTGCAGCGTCGCGGCCGTGCCGGGGACTGTGGGGGCGCCGCGCCTGGGGACCGCGGGTTCGAGCCCGCCCCCGGCCGGCGCAGCCGCCTCCCGCTCCCACCTGAGCCCTTTTCAGCGGCCGCGGGGCTGGAGCGAGGAGCGGTGCGGGATCCCTGCCGGGCACCCAGCAGCGGCAGCACTTCCCACCGCTTCTTTTTCTGTGCTGTGACAGAGCTTGCATAAAACTTCGTGTTTGTTGCCTCGTTTTCCTTCTTGCGATTGTCACTTCTCAGCTTCCCCGGGTCACCTTGTTCTCTCTTTGATGTGGAAAGGTTGGCGGTATATTCAGGTACCGCTGTTCAAGGCTTTCTAGGAGGGACTGGAAGAAAAAATATTAGTTTTGCAGATGTTACTTTCCTGTCTCACCTTTTGCTTCAGGAGCTGTCTGCATTCCACACAACGCAAGATCAAAGCAACGACTTAGGAAATGTGATTCCCAGCCCAGACTGTGTTAGAGGAAGCAATTTCTGACAGAGCTTGAGATCTGCTGTCAGAAGTCGTTGCCTGTAGGTAGGATATGAGGAACAGGAGAAGAAAATCCTTCCTGACAGGGTCACTATTACCAGTATTGAAATATGGTATTGCTGGTACAAATTGTGGAGGTAGGAGGAAGAAAATTATTTTTGATGACTTCAGTTTCTACTGTTAGTGCTGCTTTTGGGGATGAAAGAGTTGACAAGTGTTGAGGAAAGCAAAGGCGAGGAGGTCCCTATTCTACATCTTCTAGCAGTAAGGTTCCTCAGTAAGGATTTTGCTTTCTAGCACGTGCCAGTCTCGGTTCATGCCAGAAGTAAGCTCTGTTGTTTGCTTTTTCATAGAATCATAGAATAGTTTGAGTTGGAAGGGACCTTTAAAGGTCATCTAGTCCAATCTCCCTGCACTGAGAAGCAGCATCTTTAACTATATCAGGTTGCACAGAGCCCTGTCCAACCTGATCTTGAATGTTTCCAGGGATGGGGCATCTACCACCTCTCTGGGCAACCTGTGCCAGTGTCTTACCAACCTCATTGTAAAAAATTTCTCCCTTGTACCTAGTCTAAATCTATGCTCTTTTAATTTAAAACCATCACACCTTGTCCTTTTACATAACTTTATCTTTAAATTAGTTATTGACATGTTGTTGTAAGAGACTACTTTGACACCACGTGCCTGCTGTGATGGCACTGGAAGCTCTCCCCAAGGTTACAGAACATGGGAAGACCTGCGGCTCAGAATAGGAGAGGAAAATCACATCTCACCATGATAAAAAATGGAGCATGTTTCACTCTTATTGTGTGCTTTTCTGTTACTGTTATTGCCTGAAGTTTTTATTTGTTACTGCATCTGTGGGCAAGAGAAATTAGAAAAATGTAAAATCCTGTATTTTCTGCAAATGCTGAATGCTGATCCAACTATAAGTCACGAATACGTGCTGAGTGTGCGCACTCTGGGGTGCCTCCCGCTATATCTTATTTGAACAGTCTAACTGTGTAACATGTATAGTGTTTATCTTTCATTCATCAGTCAAGCAGAAAGAAGCCTGAAACCCAGTGGAAAAAAATCCCCAATTGTTTCTATTGCAGAACAGCTGCAAATGGGAGAATCAGCAAGTTTGGTCCCATGTGGCATTTCATAGCATTAGAACTGAGAAAACAGCTTTAAAGACAATTCTATTACCAAATGGCATAGAAACAATGCTGATGTTTGTTTATTATTCCCAAGAGTACTCCAAGCACAGGTTATCTCTAATGGACAATATAAAAAATCCTTAAATTTCTAGAGCTATCTTTCTACATACTTCTTAAAACCTATTTCAAGTTCCCCGTAATTGCAAGTCATAATTTAAGTAGAATGAAAGTATTCTGTCCGAAAACTCAAAGCATCAATGTGTTGTTGACTCTTTCAGTTCACAGTACTCAAATGGAGAACTCTGAAAAACAGCATCTTAAGAAAGTGGGAATTCAGCACCTGTCTCAATTTCAAGCCTCTAAGGCAGCTGAGATGCATTTGAAAATCTTGGACAACACACATCCTTTTCTCCATACAAAAGCCCTGAGCAGCAGCAGTCACTGGGACTCTAGATCACCTGAAACAGCCATAAGCAGTATGGTAGTGTCTGTGGTAGACAACCAAGTAAATGACAGCATTAAAAATTAATTACCATGGCCTGAAATACTAAGGTTGTCAGTAAAACTTGTTAATATATAGCTAAAACTTATGCTGGTTTCTTCTAAGGCTTATACTGGTCCTTAAGAGTGCCTATTCAGTTTATTATGTTCTATTAGGTTTATTAGGCCTATCTAGTTATTTATGAGGTTCTCAGTTTATTAATTTTCTGTTGGGGTTATTGCACCCTCAGCAAAGGCTGTACTAGTTTAAGAGCAACTGGCTAATGTGAGTGTGTGCCCTCTCACAAAAGCAGAACTGTCCTGTCCCCCCAAAAGCAAGCTCCTGCCAACCCTTTGCCCCCTTTGTGCTCCCTGCAGCAGTGAGACCTCTGAGGCACCACACCCACCAACTTCCCTTGAGCCAGTCCCACAAGGGGACGGCTCAATTATTAACCCAAAGCTTAAGTCTCTGAATAGAGCCATTCATCAGCTGAAAAATCAGCTGACTCCATCCTCAGGCTGGTAAAGAGTAATGAAATTGTTTTGGAGAACAATTTGCAGAAAAGTCTCCTTCAACACAAAAAATCTGGATGCCCGACTTAAGAAAACATTTGACTCCTCTATGCATTTAGCCTTCTGCATCTGTATTGGAGTCCATCTTGGGTGAGTTGGGGTTTTTTAGTATATTTTCCTTACAGCGTGTAACCTCAGAGTTGCTGTAACATCCACAGCACTGACTAAACGATCTTGTGATCTGTAATGAATTTCAATAGCTGTAATGCCAAGAATAACAGAAAACATAGCTAATTTCTGGTATCCCAGGGATTCCTGGAGATATGTTAAATTCTGATCAGCAGGCTGGCTGTGAGATTCTGGGTGCTTGAAATGCTTACCCAATAACACATAACCTTTATAAATAAGCCAATATTATTATCACTTAAGTGTCATATTGATACATAAAGTACTTGGTATAACACAAGCCAAAATGTCTCCATATTTATTTTATTACATTGACATTTAATGGACATTATTTGGGACGTACAAATGTAAAGCCAAATGCTTGAAATACTGACCCAAAAAGTTCTGAATAAGCGCAGTACTACTTGAGGACCTGAAAATGAGACCAAATAATGCATTTTTCAATCTGAGGTAAATGCTAAGCAAAAAGTGAGAAAATACCCACTGATCTATAGATTTTATTTAAATGAGCTATCAGGTAATAACAGTGTTGAGGACTTTCAAAATCTACTAATAGGAGAGTATCAATTTGAAATTACTATAAACAATTTTATTTCACTATTCAGTGTACTACTGAATGTAATGGAAAGGAGGAAAGTAACACCATGAAGTATGCTCCATCTTAAGGCAAAAAAGAGGTTACAGATTACTATGAATTATGTGGAAAGTAGAGGATGAATCAGTTAGTGTTCTAATACCTGGTAAGGTCTACTCTCAAACAAGAATGCTCGTCCATGAAAGTCTATATTCTTATGCCTACTACAGACTACATGAGTAGTTGCATTTTAAAATATTATAATAATACTCTGTGACCTGAGGGCTACATACGCTGCAACCATTCCAGACTATCAGAGCGGAAAATAATGAAAATATAAAATGGCTTAATTTTAAGATTTCATATCCTTCCTTTTTGTATCTTGTTGCCCAGTCACACAACAAATTCTTTGAACATTACCTGTAGCAAGAGTCACGCGTGAAACACAATCATTTTTTATTAAGTATTGGATGTCTTCATTTTGTTTTAGACTCATCTTGAGTTGAAATTGCTCTCCTCTTGGTAAGCCTTTACTTTTCAAGTGAACTTCTTATTCCACTACTTGCTGCTTTTTTCTCTGAAGTCACTGAGGTTTAATGGGTTATTTTAATGTTCATCTGACCTCTTGTAGGATTATTCACTTGCTAAAATCAAAGCATGTTTTTACTGAAACTGGGGCCTCCTACCCATCTCTCAGTCTGGAGCACTATGGCTCTGTTACCTTTACAGGCAGCTAGGACACATCTTGCACCAAAACATCTTCATGGCTTTTGGGCACTGTGCTAACCTTTACTCCTCCAATGTAGTGATAAAGCAGTCCAGGGTGAAACCTCGTCAGGAGAAAGGTACCTATCTGAAACCACTGTTTCTTTAAAGGCTGTTTTGAGAAGCACATATTTTTGGTTGTTTCACTTGTCAGTTGATTCAAAACAGCAAGGCTGCATTTGTCATAGCTTTGTTAGCTCTTGCGGCACTACTGAATACAACCAGGTGCTGGCTTTAATGAAGTACTTATGTTTCCATTATGTCTGGAATAATGTCAGTTCTCAAGAATTAGATTAAATGAATGAAAAAGCTGAGCTGACAGTGGATTTGATTATCTTGGGTAATTGATTTTCATTGTATGATGCTGTCAATGCCTGAAAGGCCAGGTGGATCAACTGATTCTGTCAAGAACAGACAGGCTTGTGCTAGTCTTGCATCATGTAAAAGTTTCCAGTTTATTATCAGTAGGACAGTGGAAACATGTAAGCCTATGGCTGGTAAGTCTCCTGCTGTTTTGAAAGACTTAGTTTGATTGGGATTTTTTACCGGCCTGAAACGCTCACTTTGCATCACATACCTGTTCAGCTATCAATAACAAAAAGCCTCCAACAAGTGTGCTACTGAGAGACCGAGAAGCAGTTTTCACAATCCTCGTTACCCCATGGAGCTGTACAGACAATAATGCTATGCACTGTGGGCTCTCTGGCCTGGCTATTATGAGGGCTAAGATAAATACAGTGGAGCACAGTCAGCAAACCCCAACTGTAAGCAGGATGAGGAAAAGCTGTGAGGTACCATGCTCAGTCTAGTTGTCCAGCCAGACATCTTTGCTGAGGTGCTGTTATGTATTGCTAGAGATAAAGCTGAATTGCTGGGAGAAGGTTGGCTTGTCTTCCCCAAGGACAAGCTGGAGTGGTTGCTGGACCTCTCTTACATCCTCATGAAAGAAGTGGTTGAAAGAAAAAAGCCACTTTCTCTTGTCCATGCTCAGTCTATCTAAAGATGCCACCAATGTCCATGAATGTAATGATCATCTTTTCATTAACAGCTCTGCATGAGGTATTCTAAAAGCTGTAAAAATTAATACATCAAAGTTTCATTTCCTAAGCCCCACCTGCTATGTCATTTCAGCAAGACTAAAAGCATTGATGATAAAATACTGAAAATCTACTTTGACAGAAAAAATCCCAGCCCAAATGGGATTGCAGTGCGCTCTGAACATAAGACTACACAGCTTCATCTGTTTATGGTTTAGTTTGTTCCACTATACTCCATACTGACACAACATTAAAGAGTTAATTCTTAGGGAGACCTTGTAATACAAAACAAACAAACAAATATTTCTATTCCTTGTAAAAAGAACAGCTTATTTTGCTTTTTCCTTGATTTTCAGCACTGTGTATTTTACACAAAAGAGCTCCTAGTATTTATGTACTCTTAATAGATTTTGAAGAATACTGAGGAAACTATTAAGTCAATTTTTTAATCTATATTTGGCTCTACACCACTTCATAATCTAATTCCTACTTGCATGAATGTAAACTTCAATGTGCTGTTTATTTAATGCTTAGTAGCTACTTACAAATACAAAAAAGGATTCACTAATATTTATTTTTAAAAATAGTAATGAACATGGAGAAAGTATTTCTAGCAAGCACTTGTCAGACTGTCAGTGTAAAAAGTAGGCAAAAGAATAATAGCTAGGTATAAGAACCTCTTAAAAGTCACTTGAATTATGATCTTTTAAGTTTATCAAATTAAAATGTTTGCTTCTATCTGCCTTATGAATATACTGTGTATGAATCCCCGTGATGTAGAAAGATGAACCCATAAAGGGTATTTAGATCAGCAGCTGCAGTTAAACTTTCTACAAGCTCATTTTAAGTAGATGATAACATTATTTTTGATTGGGAATATCTATTTGTAAGGCTGTCAGATCTAGAGAAAAACATCCAGGGGGGAAAAAACAAACAAACAAACCAACCACACTTTGAGTAACTATGCTCAAAATAAGCTATGTGGCCTTTTTTAGGAGTTTTGAGAGGAAAACTGGAAGTGTGCAGCCAAATGTGTTGACAGCCATTTTTTCCTAGCTGCCTCAGTAGTCCTTTGGAGGACACAAGCAATCCACTCGGCATTAAATGGCTGCTATAGGTTGAAGTAAGCAGAGTGATGCAGTCCGGGGAGGGTTAGAGGAACACAATTGTGGAACAATCTCAGACAAGTCCTGTCTTCACAAGACAAAACATCATAAGACTTTTTTCATTTTTACCTCTGCTATATATTTAATTCCCTGCATTCCTGGAGGTATTTAGATTGATAATTAGAGATCCCTATAAAGAGATGGGTATCCTGATGTTCTGGCCTTCCCCAGGCTGACTCACTTGTGTAACGGATAGAGGTCATGTGCCTCAGTGCCTGTGACTTTGAAATTGGAGATTATAGAGCTAGCTGGCGAGAGAATGAATAAATACAGAATATCGGACTAGGTTTCCAGTCCTAAGCCTAAATATCCCCGTTCTAAAAGCTTCACGAGAAGCTGACAGATTGCTATCGTAGCTTAACATATCTGAACTTAGGGTCATGAAAGAGGATTTCCTCATGTTCCTATTTAAGTCAGGAGTAAAACTTTAATCTGTGTAACAATGGACCTTATTTCCACAGAAAAACTGTTATTTACATTATTCTGAGGGCTAAAGAGTTTTAAATTGCAAAAGGACCATGTGAGAAATGCACAATTATGCTCAAATCATTTTTCATTTTCCTCAGGAGTGCATGGGGAGCAATTTTAATTCAAAAGATGTATCTGTCTGATCTATTAAACTAAAAAAACCCCCATAATTCTGAGAACAGAAAGTGCCAAAGGCAGTTTAAAGATTTATAGATATACATGACATATAAAAATCTCCAAGTGAAAGTTAATGCAAGTCCACATCTACGGTGGTCTTAAATTCCACATTGATTCAAAATCACATGGTAATTGATGAAATAAGAATGAATTATCTTCACTGTCTCTTTTAACGAACTCAACAAAGAATTTGGTTCAAGCCTACTAAGTGAACAGTCCTTGGGATGTGAAGTACTGAGGCTCAGAGCCTCAACATAACACTGTTTTTTTAAAGTTTGTGTGCTTTTAATATATTCAAATGCTAATTTATTTTTTATTATTATTATTATTTGGGGGTTTTGTTATTCTACAGCTCTGTTTCTGTCCTACATTATTCTTTTCTGCTTTTTAAGTGTAATATACTGAAGTCCTGGAATCCTTTAATACTTCAAGTTTTGCAATTATTGTTAATCTCCTGGTCTGACGTACTTATTCTATGACAAAGCCGAGTAATAAAGTTGTATACAGTCAATTTTACAAATCTGTTTGCTGGGCCATAGAAATCCTATGTGGCTTTGCATTGGAGGGGGAGCCTGAAAAACCAACATAGTTGGGCAAAATGTTTCATACTTGGGTGTGGGCTGACAGTAAACAACTGGGAAATAGAAATTGTCTGTAGTATTTAACTTACGAGGA
The DNA here is from genome assembly GCA_013389965.1 of Todus mexicanus. Lineage (NCBI taxonomy): Eukaryota > Metazoa > Chordata > Aves > Coraciiformes > Todidae > Todus > Todus mexicanus. The sequence goes on from WEIS01069989.1 coordinate 13,176, forward strand.
ACAAGATTATGAAAACTCAGTTCCTGTATTTGGCTCATGACTACAATATCTGGTGTCTGAAAAAAAGGTGTCTGAGCTGATGCTTTTTCCTGTAACTGAGGTACCATCAACTCTACCCTGGAGCTTGGGTTCTTTGAAGGCCATATAAAGTTAAATTCAGGATTCTGCCCTTCTTCTGGGGAGAGGGTAGATTATCTGATCTGCACTAAAAGAGATTATCTTCTTTAAATGTTTATTTGCATCAAACTTGGAACAATTCATTATAATTGAGACTAATTATCAAAATTTAGACAAATAAATGCATTCAAATGTAATTAGGTGGGAACTTACAGGCTAATATATCAGCATATATGTGCATATATATATACACTATACACTTTATTTCCCTAAGCAACTAGATAGAAAAGGAACTCAAAGCTGGAGAAATAGTGGGGTTTAACAGCTAAGTTAAAAAAAGCTTTTTCAGCTCTGTAATAACACTTTGATTATACAACTTCTAGTCTGTTGACATTGCACAAAGTAAGTCTGATAACTTTAATGGCTGGTGTGGTGACATTTTTGAAGAAGCGTCAGGTTTATCTCTGAAGAAGATGGAAACTTCAGGGTGTTTTTTTAATTAAAACAAAGTAGAAAAAGCTATTGCACTTTGTGCAGATAAAATTTAAAAGACTTATAACTTTTTAAGTTTTAGTTAATCCGTGTTGCAATAGATGGTCTTCTGTAGTTTAGTTACTGAAATATATATATATCAACTAAAAATACTCTGGGTAGCTGTGAACCTAGAAAATTGAAATTTTGCCTCCTGGAGGTGAATATGGAATACTGTCTGCTTTCTGTGAATAAAAATTACTTAAATGAGTTAATCTACTGCCATTATGAAAACTAGCAAATAAACACCATTTATAATATATTAATATAGTTTTGGTTTACAGTGTAACACAAACATGAAATTGGCCAAAGTTGCAATTCTAGTTTACTGTTTTCTGCCCATTTTCTTACTGGATATTATTTTTCTGATCTATTTGTAAGACAGAAATATGAAAAAAAAAAAAAGAAAAAAAAAGAAAATATGAGTTCAGAACCAAAAAAACCGTAATACCACACTCTCATTCTTAGATTACATCCATTTGTCACTGCTACGTATCTACTTATGTCTTACTGAAGAGTCTCTGATGTTCATTACTTAGCAAAGCAGACATAATCGTGGACAGGAAATTAAGTCTGTACAAGCACTATTTTGTGTCCTGAAATTTAATAGCTAATTAGAGAAATAGACTGCAGGGAGGAAAAAAGGATTTGGGCTTGAAATAAGTGAAAGCTATTACTTATCATTTCTGAAATGGCAGAGTTTATACTTCTTTACAGATGTTGGCACATACTTACGTGAATGAGGAATCATAGCTGACTCCAAGATGAATAATTAAAACATGTGCTCTGCTGAACTGATCTGAGCGTGATCTTAAACGTAAGATTATATATAGTACGTAAAGCACAGTGGATAATGATTTCTAAAGTGTACTTTATGTTAGCAAATCATCTAGTGCATTATCTTAATATCAAATATATACTATACGATATTGTTTTTCCTGGATGAAAGTGTTTCCATATGTTTATACCATGGAAAAAGAAGAATCAATCAGTTCTGACTCATTTTCAATCGCTATATCTATGCAAAAGCCACATCACAGCTGTTCATTCGTAATTAAGACAGACTACTTACCACTGTAGTTGCTCATCAGTACCTATTGTCTTTCCATATTCAAGAGGAGCCTGAGCAGAGCACATCAAACTGTACTGGTGCAGGTATTTCATCTTTTTATTTCATAAAATTGAAAGGCTGTTTATGATAGTGACACACACTGTGGATGGGAGATGGGTTTGTTACTCACTGAAAGCAAATTCAAGATCATTTGACCCTTTCCCTTTTGAAAGGAGGAAAATGTTTGTATTAAGGATGATTTGCTGTTCCTGCTGAGGGTGGCAGTGTGGTTCCACGCTCCAACCCACAGAAACCCCCTTCAGCTTCAGCAGCCTGCCTGATTTTACAGGGACAGTAAACTCATCCTGCAGCCTCGCAGCCCAGGACAGGGGCTCACACTGACTACGGACCAATGTAACAAGGCCCGGTTCAGGTGAGCTCAGTGCATATAGCCAGATCTGTAAATAACGATTTTTAAAAGTTATTCATGAAAAAAACTGGCCAAGGCAAATTTCATGGGGATTATCATTACCAGGGATGGTAATTCTAACTTCAGGAAAAGACCAATTGCTTTAGCTTTTAAGGAAAATGCCTTTCCTGAGGATCTGGTGGATATGAGGGTTTCGCTGACTTAGTAGCCATGAAAGTCCGAGCTCAGCATGCTGGCACACGTAGCCAGCTCATGTAATGTCTTTGGTTTATGTAAAACACTGCCACGCCTTGTTTAAAATGGTTGATGTACCTGCAGGAGCAGGACAGATGACGCACTACTGACTCAAGGTTGTTTAACAATGGACTGATGTTGAAAACGTGGAATAATGTAACATCTGAATCTTTCTCTCAGTATTGCCTGCTGATGAGTTCGGTTTATAGCCAGTGTAACTCACAGGTGCAATGGCTTGTTTTGGTCAGGGGCTTTATATAACTGTATTTCCTTGTAGCTGAGTTTATACATCCTTCATCTAATCATCTCTTTGTACTACATGAATAATTCTACTTGTTTGAACGCTGTTGGGTGTTGTAGTGGTTCACAGTGGCATTTCTGTCTTTGTAAACACTATCAGAAATTCTGGCTGACTTAGGCAGTACAAGCAGTTAACATGTTCAAACTTTCTCTAATGTAGAATGAAAAAATTGAAAATAGCCTTTCTGCCTGTGTTAATGAAAAGACTGCATAAGCTGTAGCAAAAACTAATTCCATCATCAGATTTTAGTGGATATCACTTGGAATGAAACAGTTACTAATTACAGAAGCTCTGCCACGAAACTCATTTTATTAGAGAGTAATTTCTTTCCATGATAACATCTCTATGATGTAATAAAATTGGGTTCTTTTCTAATGTAGTCTTGTAAGGGTTCACACTGAATGAAACAGTGCATTTGTGCTTGTTTATTTTGAAGGGAACTTGAGACAATGATTAGTATTGGAAATTGGACAATTAGTGTAATAAACTGGAGTAGACAAAACACAATATGCTGACTATTCAAGGCCTTTTACAGGCCATTTTCTTCAGTGATTTAATGTAAGTGAAAATTCAAAGTAACAGAACTGAAGCCTGGAAATACAGCAAGAAATTTAACTCCTGCAGGGAAACTTAATAGTGAAAGTCAGGGGACTTATTTATTTGTTTAAATTCAGTCAATTAAACATTAATTGAATTTTAAACAACTACTCCCAAACCTTAAACAAATGCTTCAAGTTACATAGATTAATTTTGTTAAGACTTTTGTCAAACTGGTCTAGATTTTTTACTGTGATGAAGATTTTTCTAAATATTAATTGAATCAAACCCACAAGCAGTACATTACTACTGTGTGTGGAGGTAAACACAGCATACTGCTATTAAAAAACCCTGGAAGTTGTATAGTGAAAACATTCGCAAGCCAAAAGAGAACACACTAGGAATAATGTCAAGGTTAAAAAAAAATGCTTTCACATAATTAATATCTGTTTATATTGCTAGTTTAAAACCAGGTCTGTAGCAATATTTCTACACTTGTACACTACATAAGCAAAGTGTTGCAAGTGCCCATGTTGTTTATGTTGTCCGAGTTGTATTTAAGCAGTGGAATTATTAATATACCACATGCAGTGAAGAGACTGAAAATCTCAAAGCCTTCCCATCATGGTACTGGCAGACTTGTGCCCAGTGTCACCATGCTGGGAGAGCTCTCTACTAGAGGATGGAAGGTTGCTAGCACATCAGGACAAAGATTATAAAATTGCATGCTAGAGCAAATATTTTGACAAAACCTTGTGTTATTTAAACTAACGTAATAATATATTTTTTTAAGAAAAAAAAGATGACTAAAAACTTAATTTATGTGGACCAGTTGTTATTTTTAAATGACATGCCCAATGTCACCATGGCAGCCTAAATCATTGCCTCAGTACTGACAGTCTTACATAAACATTCTTACTTTAAGTGAGCCACAATATTGTATTCAGTCTGCAATATTCATATAGTCTCTAGAATGAAAAAAAAGAAAAAAAAGACGGAACTATGAACGCTTACGTTCCTGTTTCTGCAGTGTGATTTATATGCACATAATTCAGTTTTACTACTTTTTTCATGGAGAAATAGTATTTTGGCATAGTGCACATCAAAGTATTTTTGAATATATGAGCTAAAGAAATCTTACAGCGTGCTGAGTGGTAAGTTAGCATTCAGCTGCCAACATGTTTTTAAAGTATCTCAAAATACTGCATTTCACTCCATTTAGAAATGCTTTATTTGGAAAAGTTACTGCTCGTGCCCTCTCAGAACCTTAAGACACCCCAGATACTTAAGTTTGAATCTGCTTCCTGACCTATCCACCTGCAATAGCTTTTCTGTTTACCCTCATCTCCTTAAAGAAAATAGGATCATATTTACAGTAAAATTCTTGAAATATTTCTAATTTGTTTGAATCTGCAGCTGTATTTTCTTTACTTTCCATTTGCTATGGGAAGATGGTGGCAAGGGGGAAGCACTTAGTTTCCTTTCAAATCAGACAGTGAGGCTTTAAGCTTATGAAGTAATTATATTTTTATGAAGTACTTGGGGATAATAAAGTAAATAAGTAATTCCTACTTTGTGACATAAAAGCAATAAGTCTTTTAGGAACTATCAAACACAGATCTAAAATATTATTATAATAGTGGCAAATTCTATTGGAAAAAAAAATTACAGGGTAAATAAACTTCATGTAATCCATGCAAGTTGCTTTCCACAAGTAAATTGGAGAAGCTTAAGCAAGTTTCTGTTCTGGTTACCTTTTATTATTCTGCTTGATTTCCACATTCAGAAGATGCCAAGATCAATATCAACTGTCCAGTTGGCCAGTTTTAACCTACACCAACTTTAAGCGACAAACTTTAGTACAGGCTATTGGGATAAACTAGGCTGACGCAACAGCAGACTCAGAATGTTTCCGAGGCTCCCACAGTGCAAGATTTAACTCAGAAAATGGATCTTAAGAAGCAAGAGTCTTATGTCATCCCTGATGCTGCTGTGCTCGTGCTGACTGCTGACCAGCATGGAAGAAACTCTTGTTGCATTGCCACAGGACTTAAAGCAAGAGTACCATGAATAGTGTTTAAATGCCAACACATGTAGAGAATATTTACATGGGACAGTTCCTTTGGAAGAAGACAATGTCACAAACTAAGACAGACAAAATGCCTGTCTTGATCTCTCCCATGCCTTTCTAACGATTTGCACTGCTCCTTTGGCCAGCCATGGGCAGCCTGCAGGACAGCCCTCGGCCCAGGAGGGTTTTGTAGTGTGGAGCTGCCCAAGAACACAGACTAAACTGGTCCAGGGGTGCTTCATGCTATGCCAAGTCTGGGACTATACCCACACTGCAGAAAAACAGTGAATGGCAACTGTCTGTTAACCCACAGATGCTCACGGCCCAAAGATGAGGCCTGGCTGGAGTAATCTGTTAGTGAGGGCTACAGCGCCTGCCATGGGTGAGCTGTACACTGCTTGTGTGCTCTCATCAGTGCAACCCATATGTTGTGCTTGCAGCTCTTTAGTACACATACTTGCACAGCCTTGGGCAAGCCCCTTTCTCTGAGCTTCCCTGAGAAGTGATTTAAATCTGAAGGGACATATTTTTTCTTTCAAAGAAATTGCAAAAATGTCACTCTGATTAAAACAAACAAACAATCAAACAAAAATAATATTTTAGTGATGGTGAGGCTTTAAACAGTTGTGAACAACTGAGGGAGGCCCCTGCAATCCCAGGAAGCACTATGCTCTGAAGATGCTTCTCAAATACCATCCCACCTCCTCAGCATGTAAAAGACCATAGGCCTGACAGAGGCATGTGGTCATGTCATAAGTAATCACCATATTTCAGTGCACCATCTGGGCAATGATTTTTTTTATATATATTTATCTTTTCTGCAGAGACAATAAGGAAGGCCTATAGACACCCTGAATTAGGAGAATGAAGAAACAGGCAGTTGAAGAACAGCTTAATCCTGGGGGGGGGAGGGCGTGTTGGTTTTTTTCTTAAGTATCTTGAACACTGCAGCCAGAATTATTTACATTTTTTGACACAGATTGTCTCTTAATGAATCTCTCAACTTTAAAATATTTGTTTCAATAGTAATCTGGGTTCAGCCTCTCAGTCCCCAGTGGCCACACAGAAGCACAGTTAATGCAGTCAGTGTCCTATGCGGCAGCACCCAAGGAAGTGACTTGGCTGCCATTTGTTTCAAGTTTCCAACTCCAGCTTGAATGACCAGTATTATTTTACTCTTGTGCTGGATGTTGGCTGAAGTCCTGAATTGCTTTTGAACTCAGATTTTTTGAATCGTGGTGAGAAAGTAAGACGAGGACTCAGTGAGAAGTGCCCCAGGGACAGCATTTGGCTGGTCTGCATTAGGATTTTGTGTTGCAGGATTTCTTTTTTTGCTTGTCTTGTCCTCTCTTTCTTCTCTCTATAGTAATGTTCACATTTCTTTAGAGCATAAGGTAGGTTTATAAATTTCCTTATTAAAAGCGTACCTGAGGGAAGGACCCAAGGAAGATGATTTATTCAAGAGTTGCTTGGATGATGGATTCACAAGGATGCTAAAGGTACAAAGGACTACCTAGAAAGGAATGCTGAAATGAGAGCAAGAAGGTAAAAAAGGGATAGCGAGCAGAACTGGGTGAGTTTGGAGAGGTGATACTCATTACAAGTGAGGGTCAATCTGCAGAACTTTTGGATTCACACCTTGGGGTGAAGAAAGGATGAGGGGGAAAAAAATGGAAGAAATTTTTTTTTTAATTAACAGCTGCAATTGTTGCCTTCAAATAAAGAACGAATGACTAGTGAGTATATAAACAATGTTCTGTAGTTTAAAGGAGTTCAGTTATTAGAATACTAGCAAATGCTTAAAAACTAAAGACAGTAAGTGCCAGCTTTCTGCAGGTGACCAATAAAATAATTTCATCACAGGAGCTTTTTGAATTAATTTTTCTATTATAAATCTTACTACACACTTTTCATAAATGAGACCATTATGCAGTAGATCTTCAGCTCATCATAGCTGTCCATTGCTGCTATCATTATTATATTTCAAAAAGATATGCTTATGAAATATGTCCTAAATGTTTGCCAGTTCCCGGTTATTGACAGTCATTTAGAATAGGTTATGACAGACTACTACATAAATTATGCAGCACTCTGCTATACTGTAAATGCTGTCACACTTAACTTGGTCTTATAGATACATCTGGAAACAATTTAAAACCATTTTATTACCGGGGTTTTTTTAAGTAAAACAAGTCTTCATGCTTTAAACTGAGTTTAGCAGCATTTCACTCAGAATTTATAAAAGCACACCAATTGTAATAAATGGAAGATGCCCTAAATCCTCTCCAGAAAAAAAGAGATTAAAAACTCAGATGAAAAAGCCTGAGGTAAAAACATTTTAAAAAAAAACAAAAACAAAAGAAAAAAAAGAAGAAGACTACTAGAAAGTGATAGAACGTAGTAGTTAGAAGGGAAAGAGCAAGCAATAGATGGGGTAAGGACGCAAAGGAAAGTGAAACATTTAAAAAGGAAAGAAAAATTAATGCTGAAGCTGGAGATGAAGCATGTCAATGGCAACGATGTAAGAAAAGACTAACAGCTTGCAGTTGGCAGTGTTTGTGTTTGTACATGCTAATGTAGCCCCTCTGTCAGTTATTCCAGGATCTCAGCAAGTTTAAGTGAGAGGTTGCTTTGGGAAAATGTATTTTCCTATTTCATACTGGTAGGCAGGCCTGTGTCACAGCGGTAGGCAATGCTTTGCCCTGAATTCCAGACTGTTCTTCGAAATAGAGTATGAAAAATAGTAATAATGAAAAGCACTCAGAGCAAAAGGGAAGCAGAACAGACTGGGGCTAATCTCCCAGCACTCAGAGAAAAAAAATATTTTTCCTTACCACAAAGAACCCTATTGTCCCTATGTTAAGTATTTAATTTTGCTTGCATTCAAACCAAGCTGTCTTAAAGTCTGTCTTCTTAGGATGGTGAAGCATGTGCCAGTTACCACAGTGGTGTACAGTGGCACAGCTCCCAGGAGGAGCAGACCTCTGTGTTTTCCAGGGCTGTTCAGTTTTTCTCAGTCTGTTTACAGTGAATTTTGGTGGAAGAGAGCATGACCTGCCCTTTATGGCTGGGAAATCTCAGCACGTGTTCAGCACGTAAAAGCGTTACATGAGGGAAACGCCCATGAGAAATCTGAGCATTTGACGACATGTTGGATACTAATGACTGATACTCACATATGCCCTTCTGGTAAATCTTAATGAATCTTCAGCATATACACTCTCATAGAGACTTTGTCACTAAGTGTTGAAACTCAAAATTTCATTTCCTCTCAGCAAGGAAACCTTTGTGTGCATGGGTTTATTTTCATAGCTAACAAAACTGAGGCAAGAATCACTATGCAGTGCATTTTCCTGGTAGGATGTCAAGTCAGGGAGATTCTCTCTACCAATATTAGAAGGTTTTCTCCTTTATTTAGCTGAAATGGAGCTGCTATTAATATAAGCAAGCTGTTATTAACAGATAACTACTCACACAGTACTTCCAATTATTTCCTCCTACAGTCACATACACTCACAGACTTCACTCATTACCCAGTGAGGAGATGAAGAGGGCTGCCATGCTACTGTGGTTGCTCCAGCAGACTAGTTTGGCATATTCATGAGAGAAGCAATCAAGGGGGGGAAGGACTGTCAATAAACAAATATGATTTAACGGAACCAAATAACATACATTTTTGATGTCATAACACTCTTGCTGAGACCACTTCTGCCTGCGCATTCTGACAAACATGGACCCACAGAGAAATCACTGTTATCTTCAATTCAAGTACAGGCTGTCACTTGCAACTTCTGCTCTCAATATTGCAAATTAAATTGAAAGCATTGTTGTCTTGAAAGCAAGTGGAAAACTCCACTTTTGTTGAGTCAAGCTCAGTTTGTAAAGACTGTATGCTTCAAGTTTTTGTACATCTTCACAAGTCTGTGTAATTTCTTTGGTAATATGGAGTATGAATCTGAGAACAACAACAAAAAAAATTTTTAAAAAAATTGTTCCAGGGTAACATAATTTAATTTAATAGTGCTGTAGTTTAGCCCATAAGAGGATGAAACATCTGAAATCTCCAAAGAGTACGGACCTGATGTATTTTTACACTGTGTGGTATTGTTGCTTGGAGAAGTTCCTTGATGCTAAAAATAATCACTTCTACACTGTTTTCTATCTCCAAGGTTACTAAATCATTTTAACCTAGGCATAATTAAGATTGTACCTACAGGTTATATTTTTAGCATGTTAGATTTTCTGTGATGTAATATTCTTCCAGTAGACATAGTTGAGTTCAGAGGAAGTCTGCTCCATCTGAGAGTGAACAGTCGAAGTGAAATCAGCAACTTCTGTCAGCAGTTGTTACCTTTTGCAGCTTTTACCATTGGTTCAAAAAATTCACTTAATGACCCACAGGTTTTTAAAGACCAGCTATCACTTTATAGAAAAAACCTCCACGTAAACCTTTGAGAAGTTTGAAATCTGAGTCAAGAAGTTTGAAATCTGACATTTTCTAATGGGTTTGAAACTAGAATTATCCATTGAATTAACTTTTTACACTATTTTCTTGCTCCAAGTCTTTTAAGAAGTGGACTGAAAACAGAAATGAATGGAACTGAGGTACCTCTCAGTTCAGACAATTTCAGAGGGCTAAAAACATATTTTTGGTATGTTGTATTTTAATGTTTATTCAATTCCACAAGGGCTAGGTAAAATGAAGGCCTGCAGAAACCCTGTGATGCAGGTAACTGCTATCCTAAAAGTATCACAGCCAGACTGCCACAGGCATTAGGTATTAGTCTTGGAGTATTTTTTATTTATCTTCTTATAAATTACTGCCTTTGACTGTCAACAGTTATCCACCAATCCCTCCCTCCCTCCCTCGCAGGGCCTTGCTGGGTGCTGTGCTGGCAAAGGCTGAGCCAGGAGGCCGCAGTTGATGAAGGCCCTGAGCAGGGCTGGTCCTGCTCCAGCCCACTCTCTTCACTCGAGTGTCATCAGGCCTGTGCATCTCAGTGCAAGCTTCTTGCTTCATGAATGCAATTGTTGCCATAGAATGCAGTATTTTGAAATGTGGTAGTTTCCTTGAAAAAGAAACTCTTGTGCAGGAATTCCTTAAAAAGACAGTCAAGCATATTTGTCTAGTCCTTCATGAATCTTTTCAGTTGGGAATATTTTTTCAGACCTAAATCTTTCCTTCTGCATACCTATTCACAGAATTTCATCCCCCTTGTAACTTCCTATTTACAAAGGATGCTCGGGGAAAATAATGAAATACAGATTTTATATATACTGGAAAATACTGAAATAATTGAAAAACTGAAATAACTATTGTGGAAAATTGTTTATTAAATAAAATAAATTGTATTAATTCAGTTCTCTGTTGGTGCTGTCATAGACAGATTGAGGGTTTGAAAAGTTAATGATTTGATGACAGAATGAGAGATACTGAGATATTTAACTCCAGAAAAAATACTTTCAGTTTGAAAAGACTCAGCCATCTGATGATGCTGAGATGCAGAAAGACTATTCCTAGAACCGAGACTGTTGGATAAGAATATACTTACACATTTAAGTAGGTGAAGACACTCTTGAAAGGAAAACACCAACAATATGAATGACAGTTTAAACTGGATGTCAAGTTGGAGACGTATTCATGGAAAAAGTGGATGAAGGATGCTTCCTGCATGCTGCATGATTAGAGCATACATTTTGGTATGTATGCTGTAAAAGCTTATAAAGCTGAAGGAGAAAAAAGTAAATGTGATTTTAAATTACATAGGCATATTTAGTAAGGGGGCAGATCTACACCTTCATTATGGATATGGAACACAGTGTTGAAGTTAATCACCGGGAGTTGGTGGTGGAAAAGAGAAATCCAGTGAGAGAAATAGGATTGGAAAGCCATTTCTATGATGCTATTGATATACATGAATGTATGGACCCCAAACTGATTCTCCTTTCTTAATATATGCACAGTTTCAGTATTTCATAAAATTACAAGTTAGTTTCCCAATTTAGGATTGAGTGTGAAGCTTGATTTAGCTGGAAATAATCAGATTTAACTTTTCTGCAAATTTATAAGTCAATGAAAGTACAAAAAAAATTTTTAAAGCATGCTTTAAATTTAAATAGTTACTTAATTATTTCTGATAATTCAAAGAGAAATGAAATGCAGTGAAAAAGACCTTATATAAAGCAAAAATACTAGAACCTGTGGAAGTCATAAATGTCTAACACCAGTAAACTAAGATATAGATTGTATAAAATTCAGGATGACTTTGAAACCTCTGTCCTTTTTGTCCTCATTTTTCTCAGTTTATTGACGTGCAAAACTAAAAAAAAAAAAAAAGAGAGAACATGACACTTCCCAGAGACTGAATAAAGATGACCACACTGAAATGCTTGTATCTAAAGTCATGTAAACTGTACATAAATTCACATGAAGAAAATTCTCATAGAATCTGAAAGCAAGCCTGAAAATATCTGTGAACTCACATCTCTGTAGATAGTTCTCTGTGGTGCTCATGGACATGTATAGATTCAGCGCAGGCATGTATCAAAATGAGGTGGAGTGTAAAGATGGCAGAAGTTTTTTACAGTTGAGAAGATTTAGTGGTCTCTGTTTTGGTAAAGGGTATTAAAAAGTCCAACACAGTGGTGCTTAATTATTTCCCAAAGCAAAGCCTACTTTCTGTAGCTCTGTTGAAAGGAGAACACGTTATGCTTCTAGAACACAGCAAAGCAGGTGGGCTGAATTATCATGGGTATATTTATGGCTATGGTTAACAAACATATGCAAATTAGAGATGCTTGGGATTTTTAAGGTATCTCCCTTTTAGCCGCTATCTTCAGATAGCCGCTGTGGATGGATGCAGTCAACTTTTCTTCTGCTATTGACTGAACGATACCTGATGGACAGTATGTCTATGTGCTGCCACTGGTTTTCCTCTGTGGATGCTCATTTATTAAAGAACAAATAATTTAACAGAGGGTGAGTGGGTAGTCAGGCTGAATTCAGACATTGAAAAAAAAGTATTTATTTTCAAGTTATTCTGTTTCATTTTACACATTTTTCACATTCTGCCTACTTTTATCCTTTTGACGAACTACTAAAATTCAGTGACTTAATCTGATCCAAATATATACAGTTCTTTTTTGAAAGTACCTGCTTTGAGGTGATTTGTGTGGGGGTTTTTTTCTGTCTTAGCTACCAATGTGTGGCATGATAAATTAAGATTTAACAGGACAAAAATTAATTTTGGTCATAAAACCATACAGAGGAGCTAGTAGTAAAACTGTCTCCTTTCTTCAGCCCTAAGAGAGCAATTATTCAAGGCCTATATGCATGTTGCTAATTTTTTTTTCTTTTTTGGTACTGCTCCTTTCAAATTACATTTCAGTATCCATCATTCATATTCCTTCTGTTATTCTGAGGCTCACTGTGGGAACTTGTTTGCATGTTTTGTTGAAGTTTTGTGGGTTTTTAACAATAAGGGTGTTAACTTCTTTCATTTATTTTGTAAAAATACAATTTGTCTTCACTAGCTGTGACTATTTAGTGGAACAAATCTAAAAAATAACTAGAAATCATATTCACCTCTATGAATAAAACTGGTTTTTGCCAGTTTCGGTGAACATCATTACGTCTGTGTTATCAGTTTTGTAGCAATCACAGAGAAACAGTAAATAACTAATTAACAAATTGCTCTGTGAATGTGTGTCATCTAAACACTATGATCACTATACCACAAAAATAATAAACAGAGAGGGGCAAAGGCTATGAAATTTTAACATGAATGGAGAAGAAAACCACCAGCAGAGATGATGGCAGGGTAGTGGTTGAGTAACAGACAAGCTAGATGGTCTTATCTGTTCAATTTCAAAACAAAATACTATCAGGACCTCTGAGGAAATTACATTAAAGTGGAAAAGGAACCAGCATTAGAGATACGGTCTGATACAAGAAGCAGCAAAGAAATGACAGGGACTTGTGTTGGAGCTGAACAACAGAGGAGATGGTAATGATTACTGATGACAAAATAAAAAAGATGTCGAAAAAAATGCAGTAAAAAAGGTATTATCTTAGAGGTGATACACAGGTTTGAGGTGACAAGATCTGTGAAAACTGGTATAAAGACAGCACAGTGGCATACTCTGAGATGAGGGTTACAAATATTTAAACCAAGACAAGGAAGTAACACAAAGGAAAGGAACTGAAGTCACTTGTATAGCTAATGTATTTTGTAAGTTTAAAACTCAGGAGAATACTTGTTAGCAGCACGATAAAACTGAAAATCATCTCACCTTTTTACTTAAATACCAAAAGCAATTTTTTCTTTTTTCGGAGAATTGTATTCTTTAAAAGTAATACTCAGAGTACACAGATGCAGACTGTATAGCTTGTTGCTTGTTTGTCTGTTTCTTCAGGAGTCATACAAGAGGTTTGCTTTTCACAAAGGAAATGTTTTGGGTATCTAAAATAAGCACTTGAACTTCAGCTATTGCTGAGGAACCTGGAGATGTGGGGAGGACTTGGCCTACTGTGTTGTGAAAACTGTCAAGTCTAACATGATTGCAATGTGGGATGAGTGGGCCAAGGAGCCAAAAGCTGTAAAAAAAAATAAAATCTTGGCACCATTAGCAATTCTGGTTATTTGTATTTTTCTAATGCCTGGTTCTTCTTCTCTGCCTTCCTTTCCAGAAGGAAGCTGTCCTAGTCTCTTAGATCAACCTCCCTTTGAAGGGAATTCTGCTCCCTCTGGTCCCAGCAATTTAACGAGTTCACTGTCTTGCTGGGGATGGAGGGCTGGGTACCTGCTGCCCTGCTTCCTGGGGCTGCCAGCTGGTAGGTGGTGACATGAACCAGAACACTGGGACGAAATGTCTAGTAAAGCCTGAGGAACATTCAGCCTATCTCTGCTAAGGCCAATGTTTACACACAAAGTTTCTTGAAGCTGCCACTCCACTTTGTTGCTTAAACATACAGAGAGTGATTTGTCATCATCTAAATACATAGTCCTAGGCCGTGCCCCTAAGCAAACACAAACACAGATGACTTTGATATCATTCTTGAGACTGGTGATGGGTTGGCCTGTCTCTGTTTAAAATATTTCAGATGTTTTCATACCAATTCTTTCTGTGGAAACATGCAACTTCTGTTTCTAACGCCTGTAGGTTTGTTCCTAGGCTTCCTGACTCTCTTTTCCTATGGCTGTTTCCTTCCCTCATCCCAAAGCCAAGAAGTTCTGGCCTTGGATTCCAGCATTATTGCCTCAATTCCTTCTGTCTCCTGTTCACTGGAAATGAAGTTACAGTGTCCCAGTGCTTGCTCACCCTTGATCATTTCTGAGTCCTAAAGGCAGCATAGCTCATCTTCAAAACAGCAAATTCTAGAAATCTAGGAAGTTTCACATTTTTAGACACACACAAATGCACACAAAACTTGAGTAAACTTAGAGAAGCAGGATGACTGAAACTAAGTTCTTACAATGGCTAGGAAGAAGATAGATATTTGACATATTTTGTTGTGCTTCAAAGTTGCGCAGGGTGCTTGATTTTGTCCTAGGAATAGAAGAGTGGCACTCCTCTTGTTTTGCTATTCTTACCCCATGCTTGAGATGTGTGGAAAGTACATCCTGAGCTCTCTGGTTTCCTCTTTTTTATTTCTGTGTTTTCAAGCTTCCGCCTGACACTGTCTGGAGCCTTATCTGAGTACAAATGCCTGCCTCCGGGAATGCTTTTCCTTCTCAGTTTGTTTTCTTATGGAAATGACTGGGACACAGAATCTGCTGTTGCCTTTTGCTGGTTTGTGGATTGCAGTCAGAGGTTTGCCTAAAGGCAGGAGGATCAGCAAGCAGAACCAAACTGCCCCGGCAAAGCTGGATCTGACCTTCTCTGGAAGAGGAAGTGCGCATTTCATATTACATGAGGCTACAAAGTCCACCCTTCCCCTCCTCTGACACAGCCAAAGGGAGAAAGTTTGTTTCATTTGTTTCATCAATGTCTCTTACACCCAAACTGAATGGCTGCAAAATAGCAGGCAACATCATTTTCTGCTCCTGTAGCTGCAGAAATACTATTCGTATGTTTATCAGTACATGGCTTAAAGTAGATCATCTTGAACTCAGAACTCTTGTTCCCTGCACCTCTGTGAAGAATTTCAGTGTTTTCAGGGGTAGTAGACCATAACTGTCACAGTTCATAGCAACCCTTCCCCACAGCGCCCTTAGGTCCCAGGTGACAACTTCCTCGTGTGAAAACGTTGCTACGTGTTTCATGGTCATTAATTATGTCCTATCCTTCCTCATAAAGCTTTAACCTGTCTCTGTTTGAAGCTAAAATTTCTCAGACAAAAAAACCCCAAACAACCTGTTACTGGCAGAGCTTATTGTAGTTTGTCAGGTATATATGCAATTTTAAAAGACTTAAAATACATCAGTCTGAGTATGCATAAGAGGTGTTATAGAGTCATGCCTGTTGTCTGAGAGGGGCCTGTAGGTATCCTCCTCTTGCTAAATTTGGACTACTGAGTCTTTAGGTGAGCTCTTCGATAAGCCCAACTAACAGCTTCTTGAGTTGCCAGCTGGAGGGACAGTGAGTCTAAGCGCAGACATATGAAAATCAGTCTCAAATTCCAACCATATTTTTTTTAAACTACCGTTCAGTGGGGTTGAATTCATTTAACGCATAGCATTTTTTATGTATCTCTTTTATTTCCTGTGGTGACCCTCTAATGGGAAGTATTTTTTGCACAAGTCAGTGTGTGAATTGTACATAAGCACTTATGCTTTATCAGTCTGGTTAAAAAAAAAAAGACAATAGTATTTCTTACTGATAAATCTGTGCAGCGGATATTTATTACTACAAAGGCTTTTAAAGTTGCATTTATTAACTGAGGATTTTATCAGCTACACTCTAATTTTAAGAAGATTTGGTGTTCAAGGTTAGTAACAAAATTCGTTCTGCCATGCTAAACACTTTAAAAATGTGTTCCTGTCATCACTAGGAGGTAAGGTCAGTCCTCCCTTACTTGCACAGCCTAGGCCAATTTCTCTGAATAAGGTAACAAACACAGTCCACCTTCCACTTTGTCTGCTGAAATGCTGCTTCCTGGGCTTTTGAAACAATTTGACAATATTTCAGAAAGAATTTAACTCACTAAAGCCTTAATTATGTAGATTGTTTTATTTTGTTGATCCCTGTTTTCCTGTTCCCAGAAAGGTTATAAACAGGAGTAGTCTCTTACCAAATTGCAATAATACACACCAGATCAATGTTTGTTTGTGAAGGAGAGAGAACTGGTCTTTGTTTGTGACGGGGCTGCAAGAACGGAAGGGATTTGAAACCCCACCTCCAGATGTGGTTCTCCAGGTCCTAGCATCAGGACACTGCTCTTCCTGCCTCTCCTTGGGGCAATATCTCTGCAAGCTGGTAGTGGGCACAAAGCTGGATGGTGTCCAGCTGCAGGCCAGTGTGTCCACTTGTCCGGCTGCAAAGAGAAGCCCCAGGAGCAGGAAGGTGAGGTGGTAAAAGTGACACCTCTGAGAGGGGTGCAGACTCGCGCAGGCAGGGGCATGGCAGCTGGCTGCAAGCGGTGGTGGCCTGTGCTCCAGTGACTTCATTCTCTGGGTGACCAGCAGGGAAGGCCTGAGGAGGGGGAAGACCCGCAGGGACTGGGAAGCTGGTGGTCAATGCTTGGAGAGGAAGTGAAAGAGCCAGGGTGGCTGGCAACTTCCTTCAGAGAGCGAGGCTTATAGATCCATAGGCGTGAGTGTGTGGGCATGCACGGTGCTTGGAAAAGTCTCGAGGGTCAGAAGCTAAGAAGAAAAGTTTCTGAGACTCCTCCAGCACAGCCCCGCGTTTCTTATTTGCATGAAGTTAACCTGAGAAGTGCAAAGGGGCTCAACAGGGACAAAAAGGGGTGGGGGAGGTACAAAAGGTGACTGCTCCTTCAAACCTTCCTGGCAAACAGTCAATCTGAATCTTTCCTGAAATTACACAGCAGATGCAGCCAGAGGTGTGAGTTTATTCTGTGGGGCTGGTGGGTGCAGGACGTGACTGTCAGCAGCTCTTGCAGATTCATCTCATTTCATGGCTTGGGTTTTTATTCTGCGAGCTGGACGTCCTATCTGGAAACAGCGAAGGTCATCTCTTCCCAGGACAGTTCTTCTCTCCGCGTACCTCACTGGTGCGGAGCGTATCTGCTCGGTCTTATGCAACTTAAAAGAAAAGGAAAAACAAAACCAAAACCAAACAAAAGAACCAAACTAACAAAAGACTTTCTCTCTACAGCCAAAATGCCACCTCCCCCCCGGAGCCGGCGATGCAGTCCTGCTTCACGCCGTGGCCCCGGCGGAGCCAGCGGCCGGTCCCTCCGGTAGCCCCCGGGCCCGCCCCGCTCCTCCCGGCCGGGCGGGACCCTCTGACCCGGCGGAGGAGCTCAAGGCGCTGGTAACGCGGCAACTCTGAGGTAATCTGTGCTTTAAGGAAAGCAGGAGGTCAGCCTGCAAGTTAGATGGATTGAGTCATGTAGAGATAAACTAACCCCTCCCACAGCCATGGACCACTAAAGCGCCCGTTTTCATGAGCACCTCTCACTAAGGCAGCTCAGAGCCGGCAGAGGCTGAGAGAGGAAGAGGGGGAGAGAGAGAGAGGGAGGAGGGAGCGAGCACCGGCACTGATGGACGAGCCAAAGGGTAAGCACAGCAGCGAAGCGCTGCTCTCCACGAGCAGCCCTGACCCCCGGCGAGGGGACGCGGGGGGAAGGCAGGGCTCGGCTCGGCTCAGCGGGGCGCCCCGGAGGGGCGGCATCCCGTGGCCGTCGCTCGGGGGAGGCTGTGCATATTCATGAGGAGCTCCTTCAGATTTGCCAGTCGGGAGGGAGCTGCGGCTGCGGCATCCCCGGGCGGCGCGTCCCTCCCTCCCTCCGCGCCCGCGGAGCGCCGCCGCCGCCGGGGAAAGCTCCGCGCCGGGGGCTCGCCTGGGTGGAAGCCGCCTTGCCGCAGGCCTCCCCCGGCTCACATCAGCTTCAAGCCTTTGGACTCCTGGCCGTCTCTGAAGGGACGATGCCAGCTTGCGGCTGGCGTGCCCGGGAGGGTGGCCGCGGCTGCCGAGGGCAAAGCGGGAGGTGGCCGAGGGCTGGCGGATCCCCGGGAGGTGCAGCGGGGCGGAGGGAGCGGAGGCTCCGCGCCGGCGTCTGGCAGAAGTTTGGCCGCGTCAGTGCAAGGGATTCCCTCCCTCCCTCGCTCCCTCCCTCGCTCTCTCCCTCCCTCGCTCTCTCCCTCCCTCGCTCCCTCCCTCCCCCGGCGCTCCGGGCTCGGCCGTGGCTCCCCGGCTGAGCCGCACTGCCCGGGGCGCCGGGGCTCAGCTCCCCCAGCGCCGGGAACCGCGCTCAGAGCACCAAGGGGGGAAACAATAAAGAGCAAAAACTCAGTGGAAGTATTGCCTGTTAAGACATCGCGGTGGAAAGCGATAGCTCTGAGCTCGGAAGGATTGCTGTGCTGGGTACGAGGGGCTGTCGGTGCGTGGGCTCGGGGCCAGAACCGGCTCGGGAGAGCGCAAGGGAGGGGGGATTCCCCACTTGGCAGCCAGCTAAGGCTCCCTCGCTTTAGCTGCGGTCTAGGGATCGGGGGAGGGACTCGGCATTAGCTGGAGATGCTTATTGCACAGTAATTTTTCTACGAGAATCGTGTCTTGTACCGGGGTTTGCCGTTTATAATTAGCTGACGCGGTGCACGTCGCAGCGCTAGTCACACTTAACATTTGGCAGAAACATTTCCTAGTTTAGTATCAGCTTTTGTCTGTCTGTGTGTCTTACCCTCTGTTTGCAACAACTTCTGCAATACGGTCTATCTTTCTATGCTGCTGACAGTGCCGGGCTCTGCGTGGGGCTCTTACACACAAAGCAGGAACAAATAAATAGTCAAGAAGCGATAAAGTGGAAAAAGATCTGGGCAGAAACTTGCCCTCTAAATTGAGTGAGAAGCTTAGGGGTAATAGTTTCCACTATTGTGCTAATTGTTTGTTCAGTACCAGGTGGATGTCTCTCAGTTATCATTGTTGCGACAACAGGGAACCAAAATGTGATTTTTTTTTTTTTCTTGGAATAAATAAAATGGTAAACTAGCCATCTCCAAGTCTTCACAGAATGTAATGAATGACATCTGAGGGGAAGAAGCAATTCCTCAGTCTGACGTACATCAAAATTTAAAGCAAAAACTGGCAGAAGGAGAAGGTTAGCTCATTAGTTTATGCAGTCATGAGTGAAGCTGGAAATATTTAGAAATAATTTGCCTCTTCTGAGGAGGCAGATAAGAATAGCTTGAAATCAGTCTTTTTAAAAAGTGTCATTCCAAAAATGAAATGTAATGCATGAACGGAGATGCCTTTTCTAGTGAGGTCAGGAATCACAGGGAAGAGACTTAGATGATGAGAAATGATTTAGCAAAAAGGACCAAATAAGCCTTCCTTTAGAAAGTGAAATTTTAAAGAGGCGGAAGTAAACTGAAGAAAGCTGACAGTGCTGGAGTGAATTGCAGAAGAAGCAGCAACAGTGTCAGAATGGGCTGACCTGCAGAGCATGCAAGTTGTCGTGCAAGAGCCTAATGACAATTAGTGCAACAAATAGCAAGAAACCACATCTCATGTGTGGGGGAGAAAAAAAAAAACCAAGGCAGTGTTTTCAAAAGCGCCTCTCATAGTGTGTTTTCTAGAGGCAGCAATGAATAGGTTCAACATGGGAGAGTCCAGCACAGGCAGTATCTATCAGCTGGTAGGATAGATTCCACCTTGAAATGAGGCATGAAAGCACACCAAGGGCACATCCTTCATCAGAAGAGAATTATTAGGGAGTGTTTCAGTGAGAGACCTGTTTCCTGGGAGTCTTGGCTGCAGGGACTGTAACAAACAGATTTGAAATGCTACTCTTCAGTTTTAGGTAGACTGTATTTTAAATACCAATACTGTCAACTTTACTTTGAAATGTGGATGAATGTGCTAACACAGCCAAGGAAGAAATTCTGCTTCAAGTGCTACAGAGCAATAGATTATATCCTTCTTGGAAACAGATGAATACCTTCTTGGGCAGAAAGCATGATGTAGTCTGAAAAAGATACGTTACTGGAAAATATACATGGGGGGCTTCAGTGTGAGGATAGTATGATGCTGATCTCATGCAGACAGCAGTAAAAGGCGGTAAA
The DNA here is from genome assembly GCA_013389965.1 of Todus mexicanus. NCBI lineage: Eukaryota > Metazoa > Chordata > Aves > Coraciiformes > Todidae > Todus > Todus mexicanus. The sequence goes on from WEIS01069989.1 coordinate 33,633, forward strand.
CATTCTAAAATATATGGATTTTAAGATAAAAGGTACTGAACTGAGCAAAAGATAGCAACTCTGGTTTAGACTTCTATATACATGAGGAATTAATTACTCCTGTCAGATTGCTGCTCTCTACGGATCAGTGATTGTTCCAGCATGAAACAATAATAAAGCAAAATCTAATGAAAAAAAGCTAAAAATAAAAAGCAATGTAAATGAAGATTACAAATTGAAATACATACTGACCAGCACTCCAAAACCAAGAATGAGGGTGACTGGCTAATTCCTTCAGGCAGTGAAGGCGGCAAATGGAAGTTAATACAACTAAATGGAAAGGATGTGGAAAAGGAGGAAATGGAGAATATCTGATAGAAAATACATCTGTGAATTGTGGAAGCTTATTTAAAGAAGTTAAGAATGTCAGGGGAAAATCTAAAGTTAGCAGGACCAAGCACAATGCAAAGGAGGCTTTCTGTGTGTCTTAGGAACAAAATAATGTATATCTAGTGATCGCGCAATCGTTACGGAGGTGGAGAGGGTAAGATTTTAATGATGATGCAGAAAAAAACTAACCCAGAAGCATTGGTTAAATACGTTTCCAAATTTTGGAGAGAAAAATAAATTCTGGTGTGAAGGAATATTTCATGGAAGTATTATAACCAAGTAGCCTGTTTTGTAGATTAACATTTTGGGGGGGAAAACAAAGTTTTATAACAATTCAAAAGTAAATGTGCCAAATACTTACTGAGAAGATCTATGCTCAATGATGTCAATTTTCAACAAACTAGAGTAGAACACTAGGGATATCCCATTGTCTGGGATATCCAAATATCCCAGCAATATGATGGTGGATTGCCTAGAGAACTATTGCCAATTTAGTTTGACATCAGTCCTATCTGAATTCCTGGATAAATCTCTCATATAATCAGGGTTTAATAGCTGGTTTGATCATATTCTTTTGCTTTTGTAAAGGATAAGACTTAATCAAAGTAGCTTTCAGAATATTATTGTTATAGAAGTGGATAGCACTGTCAAAATGGATAATGGGAATGAATGTATCAAAAAAGGAAGTTATTCATCCCAGATATAAGAAAACCTATGAGTTTCTGTGGTCCCCTCAAGCAAGCATCTGCATTAATCTGCATCCTAGAACAGAGATAGTCTCACCTGCAAGAGTCTGCAGCAAGAACTTCAAAGAATATGTCCCTTTTGGATTTGGAACTCGTCAAGAGAATGCATCTGTAAGGGAGGGATGTAGGAAGCCTTTCAAGTACCCATAGACCTTTTCATTTGTCCTTGCTTTCTTGAAAGCTTCCTTTGTTTACAAAATTGGTCAGTTGACCTAACAAAATAGACAGGCTGCATTTTGTCTTATGCATGTTATTGCTATTAACATCCTTTTGACGTATTTCTTCAGACAACACTGGAGGCTCACCAAAGTTCTAAAAAGAAAAATATTCTTAAAATTGAGTGAATGTTCAATAAATCTCGGCTGTGCGTTAAGGGATTCCTAAAGCCTAAGCTCCCTGATGGTTAGGAACACCTCATGAAAGTGGAACTGGAAGAACTGATATCCCTGCTTGGTATTTCATAGCATGGAGTGGATTATGAGTGTACCACTAGGAAGGCAACTGGTCCTTTATCAGGTCTGTTTTCCAACTAATTATTTGCACATGTTTTATCTTGCAGAGATGGCAAATGTGGTTGAAAACAATAAATATGAATATCTCTCATTTTTAAACTTCTCCATAGCAATAGATGCATTTCTAATATTGTTTTGATTACAATAGCCTCCCTATGACACTCCAGCAAAGAATGAACTAATGGATTAAGACCTGGATAACAACAGACCTCAAAAATAGTTATCAAAGGAAATCATGACTAAACAGCTGTGGTTTTGGAGGTATTCTGCAAGAGGCCTGATGGCATTAGGCATTTTGAATAATGATCTGAAAAGTATAAAATCATTACTGATTTACAGATGGAGTTTGTCAGTGCTGGGAGGACCAGTACAAATACCAATTAAGTCAGAGGGAAAAGCCTAAGGAAGCCAAGAGTAGTTGGAAACATAAAGAGTAAATAATAGGCTTCTAGCCAAGCTTGTAAAAGCACAGCTAATTCAACTTTGGGAAGAAAATTGGACATTGAAATCCTGAATAGACTAGAAAGATTTCCAGACAATATTGACCGGAAAATATATGCAGAGGGGGATGTGTGTATGTATGTGACAGCCATAACTCAGTTTATTTGCTTTATAAAGCAGATTTTCTCTTGTCTAGGAGAAATTAGTCTTCTAGTCAACCTTATTGTGACCACTGCAACTTGTGTTTGCCTCTTGACTTGTAATTACCAGAAATACATAGAATACCCTCAAGGAATTCGGTGACGAGAAATAACAAATTTAACAGACTGGACACCTGAAAAGGGAATAGTTACAAAAGCTGTCATAATTGGTAATGCTTTTGGCCTTTCCTAAGTTGTACAACTGGCTTAGTATGGTGCAAAAGTAGCAAGCTTGGTCACACCCCCTGGCTAGGTATTTTCTACCTTTTCACTAGCCCAGTGTGCAATGGTGGTCTTCCACGGAGCTCGATCTTGTTTGAAATGTGTTGAGATAGGAGCCAGATTCTCAGCTTGGAAATTATCTGTTCAAAGTATCTAGGATGTGGTTAGGGACAGAAGTGTTTAGGCTGAACTTTGGGGTAAAGTGAATGATACTGAGATGATTTTTGGGATTAAATTTATATAGCAAAATTCTGGATGGTCTTCACAAGAGAAGCATCCCTGTTGGTTTTGTGAAAGATAAGATAGATTGGACCACGTCTTATATAGTATTTTCTTATGGTTTTGTCAGCTACATGTGAGAACTGGCTTCATCTCTCAGCCCAGTGGAAACTTCCCTTCCCTGAGCAGAGCTGGTTTTATCGCAGGCACTTCCATTAGCATTTCCTAGCCACAGAGCTGTTGGTAGTATGCTTGCATGGGGAGCAGCAGAGCCTAAGGGTGCACTTCCACAGCCAGCATAATTTGACATAAATTTATGCTGATGAGAAAAGGCGCCTGTCCTTGTCCCTAGCCTTGTTCTTTTTTCTACAATAACTTGAGGCTTGTCTATCTTGAAAGCCAACACCAGCCCAAGTGAGAGAACAGAGGGAGGAAAGAGTAAAAGTCACTCAGATTAAAGTTACGGCGGGGGNCAGATTAAAGTTACGGCGGGGGAGGCCCACTGTAAGACAAGGAGAGACACAAAACGAGCCCTGTGCTCTGAAACAGCGCTGCATTAGCAGTACAAATTAAGAAATGAGTTAAGGGAAAAAGTGTGAAAGACCAGATGGAAGGGAACAGAGCTGGCTAAGTGCAAACTGAACAAATTTATCTGCTCACGTCCTCTCATGCATTTGCTCCCCCCAAATGCAGCTGGAAGGATCAGTTTCCCAGCCTGCTCTTTGGGCACTTCATCCTTCTGTCCCTTGTGCTGTGGTGGCTGTTCTCATTCAAGGGCAATGCAGGCAGTATAGCAGTCACTATTGCCACTATGCTGTCAGTGCTCAGCCACTTCCAGCACTGCTACAACTCTGCCTGTTATTGTTCTTGTCTGAACAATTTGGGGCTCTTACTGGTCCCTTCCAGCTTGGGAAGATCTTCCTGTGAGGATCTGCAAAGCTGCTTCACTGTTGGCCACCACATTGCCTTTCAAGTTCCCCTTGTAATGTCAACATACTTTGTAGTCAGTGGTTAAGCTTCTGGCATGAGGAGACGTGCCTATCGGTCTGACACGCACAGTCCCATGCATCCTTGTGACCTTCATCCAGCTGTACACTACATCTCTTCTGACCAAGAAGTAACCCTTGCAGGGTGGTTGAGTGGTTTACAGGCTGAGACTTGCACCTTTGAGCAAACATTTTTATTTTGCATAAGTAGAATATAAAGGCTTTTAATTCACTTCATATTCTTCCCTTTGTTTCTGTTCCTCCTGAGAAGCTTTGCCATGATCATATGGGGTGGTGAATGCCAGATCATTCCTGGGGAAGAATATGAAAAGAAAATTGACTTATTTTTACAAAGAAATGAGAATTAGCTTTTTTTTTTGCATTAACTACCTGCAATCTCTTAGCCAAAGCTCAAACTATGACTGGGCTTTGAGCTCTGTGTGCTGCCTGGGGAAGGTGAGTCAGCAACTCAGGATGTAGAAACCACTTCAACACCTCAGTCAGCTCGCAGCATTTTCACACTCATCTCGGAGGGCTCTCGAGATGGCAGAGTGGCAGGAAATGCTGGTACAGCTGCTGTGGTTTTGAATGTTCACTAAGTGTGACACTGCAGATGGGGGCAGGGGACACAGCAGACTCGGCAGCTTCCTCTCTGGGCTGTAGCAAGAAAGGGAGACTCCTTCACAAGTGAAGAGTAGGGGGAATTTGGAGACCGTGCAACAGATGGGGTGGAAACATCCTGAAATGGTATAGGAAACTTACTGTTAGCTTTGTCAGGTATTGCAGTAAACATGAAACCATCTGAAGCTGAAAAGAACTTTATTCTGGTAAAGCTAGTGGTCAGGTTCTTGTTTACAAGACTTAGAAATACTGTTGTGACAAAAAGCACAAAAGTTGTAAAGAAAAGAAGAAAAGAATGTTCCAGCAGTGCTGGTTAGGATTTATTCTGTTATTAGCCAGAGAGAAATAAGACCTTATTTTAAAAGGAATTAGTTGCAAGTTTAAAGATGTCTTTTAGCAAGCGGTTTAACACCTGAAGTGTTGAGCTGCATTTCCCCCGCCTGATAAAAAGGTCAGTCAGACCACTGCTCCACTGCTCCTTTTCCACAATGCACTCATGACTGTGTCAGCCTGACCAGAGAACTTAACCCATCTGAAGAGTAGCCTGGTAAAAAAAATAAAAAAAAATATTAGCAATAAATAAATAAATAGATTAGAAAAACGAATCTGTACTTGTGAAAGTACAAGGTAGAACTATGGTGAAAGACAGATATAGAATAGTCCCTTTTTGTGGCAGAGCAAACAGAAGAGTTAAGCCAATGGTGAAGCTAAGTCTTTGCACTTCATCTTAAAAATAGTGTTTTACAACAGAACCTGGCCCCACGCTATGAAATCTTTGTTGAAGACAGTAATTTTACAGTTGCTTTTTAGGTTACAAAGTGTGTCTCAGCTCCAGAGACTAGTAATTTCTCTACCAGTTTAAGGACCTTCTAGTGTTGTGGCCTCTTGATGTCTGTGAGAATACTAACAACTGGGTCCCATAAGCCTTGCCAAGAATAGATGCCCTTCTGTAAATAGGGATCTTGGAGAGCCTCTTCTACCCATTTACTTCACAGGAGACTGTAACCGTAAATTTGCATTGTAATATATTGCAAACCACATCTCAGGAGTTTTTAGTGTGGTGAAGCAGTTAGTCTTTAAGTTTACTAGCGCTTCATAGAGATTATATATAACACAGCAGGATTGCTGTTAAGTAGTTCCCTACGCCTTTATAAAAAGGAGTAAACAACTCTTTCAATTCTACTGCTTTCTCCTACCTCCGCCCCTGAAGTCAGACTGCAGGAAGGAAACGCAGGGAATGCCTTCTTTCCTGCTGTGGGGCTCTGCTGCCTGTGTTTCTCTTTTCAGCATGTTTCTCCTAACCTAAATGATACCTTCCATTTTTTTCCCCCCACGTTTTTAAAGTTGTAGCAGAGCTACATAGATCTTATAGTATAAGTCACGTATGTACTTTACTAGACCAATCATCTCTAAATTGCTATTGGTCTGGTGGAACACAAGATAGTATATCAAAATGACGGAAAATTAATTTAAGAGTAGCTGTAGCCAAAGTGTGCTGCTCTTTCCCCAGACCCTGGGAGCTCTGCTCTCTGCAGGAGGGAGCATGCTGCGAGCCCTGGTTTGTGTGAGCTTCCCAGACAAGTGGATGAGGTGGTCCAGGGGACAGCATTTGCTGGCTTGCTATTTGCAGCTCTCCCGTTGCGGCTTTCCCATTGGGGAAATGGGGCTAATGGTGCTGACCTCTGTGAACTACTTGGCGGTACATGACTGGCAAGCACCATGACAAATTTAAACATTATGATTTGTTGTTAGGGAACGGCTGAGGTTCAACAGACAGGTAATACTGGAGCCAGACATCATACTTGTCTGTTAGGCATTAGCTCCCTATATGTTGTGGGCAGACAGCACTGCTGAGAGCTGGAGTCAGCTGTGAAAGCCACAGAGTCAAGGGGAGCCTGGGAATAGTGGGAAAGAAGTGAGACAGTCTTGGCCTTGCTTAATGTCTATATACAGAGACTCATAAGGCTGTGACATAAGCATGAGAAAATGTGTGTGCATCAAAGTCGTCTTGTGATTCTTATGGCTCAACTATGGGGTAATTGCAGCTATCCTGTCTCACCAAGAGCCTTACGGGACAACATGAGGTTAATGCCAGCCTTGCCCTGCAAGCCTAGGTACAGGAGCACTACCAGGTCTGTGCTGTTACAAGTGACTACAGTCTCAGGGACATGACAGACTGAAAACAGCTCCAGCTCTAACATTGTCAGTGAGATCTTGGGTGTAAACTGTTTCAAATCACTCATGGTAAGTCTGGTAGCGACACCCAGGGACAGGCTGCATTGTTAATTTCTTGGATTTCAGCATCCTCTAACTTCCAAATATTGCAACTAGTGCCACACTCATGTGTGCTGTGCCTCACAAGCTCCAAGGAGAAGACCTGGCTACATCCGAGCAGCAGAGCTGCACGTGGGAGCAGACCCCAGAACAGTTCTAAAGTCTTCTTCTTTTGCTGTTATAAGGGACCCCCATAACCTAACCAAGCCAAAGAGACCTTTTCACAGTCACAGTGATGACCTGTGCAGGTCCCAGCATATCATGCCTAAGGCAGATATCCAGCTGAAAAAGCAGGAATACTACAGCTAGCCTGAAGGAAACATAAATGGAAGTGTGTGTGTAAGAGAGAGGACTGGAAGAAGCAACAGAGCAAGGGTTAAAAGAACGGTTTGTATTGATAACCAAGGATGTGGCTGATTGCAGAAAAATTGGGTAAATGCTGACAAATGTTGTGTTTGCAACAAGCCTGGCAGCCTATACCCTGATAAACCTCACCTGGATGGCTTGTCATAAGGTGGCATGGATGCTGATAGAGTTCCTGTGTGGATGACTTCTTGGGGAAAAAAACCCCCATGTTCTGATAATAGAAGGATGACAGCAAGGTCACACCTCCTTGTGCAAATCCTCCTCCTCCTCTCCCAGCAGAAGGCAGACTGTGGGACCTAAGGTACCCAAAATGAGCAAAAAGAAGCACTGACCAGCCACCTGTCCTGGGAATCTTGGGGATGAGGTAAGCAGGCTTTTGAGGCAGAAGGATCATATCATAGTAACTGCTAGCTCCTAAAGATGCTGGAAGACCTGCTGAAAAAAGTATAGCTTGCCACTGAACAGGGACTTGGCACCTGGCACCCTTGGTCACAACCTCACACAGGATCCTGCTAGAGTGCCTGGGTGAGCTCAGTGCCTGTGAGTACAGGAGGAGTGAGTGTGGGTGAGAGAATGAGTGTGACTGAAACAATTTTTCGAAACATATATCATCTTTCTCCTCCCATAAGGTCTTTCACTGTTGCCACCTTAGTTTCCTGTAACATACCTACCTTAAAAACTACTCCATTCTTAAATGAGGAAAAACATGTAAAACCCTTGTTTATAATTGGCAAAGTCAACAGAGTTTAAGCAGGTTTTCTTTTGGCACGATCAGTGGTACAAAAACAATCCAAATTCAGCACTGAAATGCTCTGAGATCTGAAAATTATTGGGCTAAAATATTGGACTAAAGAAAACAGGAGAGCCAGGAAAGTTGTTGGATGCTTTTAGTGATGGAAAGTGCAAAGCTGAAACTACTCACCAGCCTCTTGCCTTCACCATTCCCACCCAAAGTAAGCTGACTTCCCATGTGTCTGTGTAAAGGATGAGCAGATCATGGCCCAGGAGGAGACCCACTGCTGAGAGTCATCTGAGCAAAGAGTGGTGTGAAAGCCAAGCCAGTTTATAAATGGATTTTAAAGTTAGGGCTCACACATCTGCTCCAAAGAAACAGCTCAACAGATTTCATTTTTGCAGTTCCTTACAGCTCCCATTTCTCCTTCAGCCTGTTAGCCGCTCATTTCCATACTTCACATCTCTTTGAGTGAGCCCACATCTCTTTGGGATTAAAATCCTGCTTTCAAATAGCATTATTGTCATATGTGCATTTGAAGTTTAAGTACTTATTCTCATGTTTGTCTTTTTCCAGGTTTTATTGTTTCCTGTGTAGGATGGTGGTTTCCATAGATACCTTGGACATTATTTATCTGTCATCCCTGATGTACATTTCGTCCCAATGAATTATGCTGCAGTTTGCCACTGCTGCTTGAAGCCTTTGCTTCTTCACCCATATCAGTGTTATACCGAGCATTTTAATACTGTTTTTCTAACATATCTTATCATCTTGATGTTTCATTGTGCTCTTATATGGCTTTCAATCCACATGATAAAACTCCTATCCCAGACAGTTTTAAACTAAAAACCAGTACATTGCATGTCTAGTTTAGGATTTTGTACTGATAATTGTTGGAAACTTTAACTCAGCTTTTCTGTGCTCTGGGTAACTGTTGAACAGAACAGTGTTTTGTTATTTTTGTTCTCCTTCCTCCCTTGAGAAATGTTATCAAGGGAAAAAGTCTGGCAAAGTATTCAGGATTTGTATGCTGCTATCTGAGAGCTCAGCTAGCACTGACTGGTATTGTTGGAGACAGCTCTCGCATGAGTTTTCTCTCTTTATCTTGTTTCTTCCTTGTCCCAGAGGGAAGCATACGTCCTGGATTGCAGAGGTAGATGCAAATGTGAGTCATTGCTTGGTATTCAGTGGTGAGAAAGTTGACCACTATCAGTCTTCACAAATCCTAGCAGAAGCTAAGAAAAATCTGGACACAGCATAAGTTAGAGCTTTCTTCTTCATGACTGTTCTGTCCTTATCAGGGTATTTACTGCACAAGTGGGGGGCTGTTCTGCTGATTCAGCATCAGAAGAAGTGATGCCAGGACAGCTCCAGGCCATACATAAGGAGTTACAAAAGAGACTACTAGAGTCACAAGTTTTCCCTTTAGCTGATTTATAAATGAATTTGTTTTCTTTCTTGCTCCTTTGTCCTGAAGCTGTTAATAAATAACCTTTTCAATGCCGCTGCTCCTGCAGGAGATGGGAGAAAAGAGGCCTGTGTTCATGTGAACTTGCTGCAAGTGCTGCAGCTGGGCTGGAGATCCTGTGGCTGGAAGGTGAGGTCTGGCTTGAGCTTGGGATCTCCTGTAGCAAAGAAGAATGGCGCTCAGAGAGGCTGGGAAATGCAGCAATGGTAGGGAAGCAGCAGCCCTGTAGGTGCTTTCCGTATGGGCCCAGGTTTGCTGGCCATTCCTACTGCTGAGCGGCTGTGCTTATCTTAACAGAGCCAGCCAGCAGCTCTTTTCTGTGCTATGAATATGTCCTCTTTGCTGGAGTGGCCATGTCACAAGCTTGTTGCTTCCTCAGCTGAAGTAACTTCTGTTTTATTGGCTTCTGACAGTGGAGAGTGTTGATTTCTCTGTCCTCCTAAGCATCTTTGGGGACACAGGCTAGAGCATGGAGCAGAAAGCTGGAGGCAAGTGTTACAGAAGAGCTTGGGGTGTCCCTTCTTGCACCTCCTTGCTCGAAATGGAGAATGGCTCATGCTCTTACTCTTCTGGGGGAAATGCAGTGAGGACTCAAAGCTGTAATGTCTGTTTACTGGGCCCAGTCCTGGGTGCAGTCTCTGCAGATGTTTGGGTGCTGCTCTGTTGCCCAGAGGTGATGGCGGTTTAGTGCCTCTGCAGCAGTCCCTTGCATGTAGCACATGCAGACAGGGCAGCTCAGGCACTTACTAGAAGGATGGGCTGCTGTGACCATCCCTTGTACTTGTTACCACTGTGTGCCCTTACTGCCTTGTCCAAAATATTTCATGTTTTTATTTTGAACTATTTGAGGCAAGGACTTGGGGGGGGGAGAGGGAGGGGAGAGGGAAGAGGAATGAATGCATATCAATTGAATGTCAGACTACGCTTTGATTATAAATGGGTTTCCTTTCCCGAGCTTAATTCTCCCTGGGATTCACTGCACATCCTAGTAATAAGTAATCTGAACTTTGGAGACTAATAACATCCTGTGCCAGCCCATTCATCCAGCAAGACTCCTTTGCTGTATTGTTCCATGTCTTGGCTCCAGTCCTTGGAAGGTGCTCTTCTGACCATGGAAACTTAGATTCATATTTAACTTTTACTTTTCATTACCTGTGCTACTTCTAAGACGTTCTTCTAACACAGGCACTTTGTCAAAGTTTGTGCCCTGCAACTGGCTCTGGCTCCACGCTTTTCCCATTGGTTGTCTTGTAAAATACGACAGGGTGATTTGTTTCCTGCTATTTGAAATGGAAATTGTAGCAGCAGGAGGAACAGAGCGTGATATTCATGCCAATATCACAAGCTGAATTCTCCTCGTGGTTTATGGGAATCCTAGTTATTAAGGCTGACTTCTGAGAAATCAGTGTATTTTTCCACAAAGCCTAGACAGTAGATGTGCTTCTCAGCAGGAGACAGAAACTACTCCAGCTGTTTCCTGCCCTGTGTTCTGCAGTGAGGAATGGCAATACCAGTGGTGACAGCTGGAAATACGGGGGCAAATCTGAAAGTCTTTAACAGGAGAGCTGTCATTTTTATGTATGCAGGCTTAACCTTGGCTTACTCAAAGGAGGCAGTAGGGCTGCTGCCCTGCCTGTATAGTAGGGGGCCTTTCACGTCATCTGCTAGAATTAGTTGCAGAGGGAAGATCCCTACAGTTTTCTCTGCTGCAAACAGGTACAATGCATGTTAAAAGTGGAAAAACTCACTGGATATCTTGCAGGTCTGAGATATGCAACACCTGTGCTGGAAATCACACTTGCCAGGGCTGGTGCAGTCCAGGTGTAGGCAATATCCCATGCACAGATGAGCACAGTGGCCATCCCCAGTGCATGCACTTACACATGGGGCTACTGGGGAATGGGTATCATCTATCCCTTCCCATACGTAGCTTCATTGTCCAGGACCTTTGCCAGTGGCTCTGCTGATGCTGCACCAGCCTAGAACAGTGTTTGAGCTTCTGCAGTTGGTCTCCAGTGGTTTTCAGTCCTAGCGGGAAGTGAAACTTCAGGAGAAAAGCTGGTTACTTTGCTGTGCAGACATACTCGGGAAGCCCGGGTTCCTGCCAGCTGCAGCAGCGCAGGCAGCTGCTCTTTGTGCTCACATGCGGCACTCTGGGCAGCCACGTTGTTCTTTAGAAGTTGCGGAAGCAAGCCCCTGAAAGCAGTAGTGTTGCTCAACACAAAAGGAGATCCCAGGAATCGCAATTCAGAGAAAAATGTCCTTGAGACGTGGTGAGGGGCTTGGAAGCCTTTGTTCCCTTTGAGACAGGGGCAGTTGTCAGTAGACAGGTCATACAGGGAAACTGGTAGCTACTGGGAGGGCATATTTTGACAGCACTGTAAGTGGTGAGGGCTTTGGACGTGTGTTCTCTGTGGTCATTCCCCCTGCCAGAACCTCCTGTTGGGGGTAGCAGTATTTGCAGTGCTCCGGACTTTGTGTTTTCCAGGGAGTTTCTGAACTTGCTGACCCACTGTGGGCATTGAAGAGGAGGAGCGGTTGTTCTGGAGGGTATTTCCTCTTTTATTGCCAAATTGTACATTTCAGTGTGGGTGGCTGATGGCCAGCAGGGAAGGGTGGCCTGTACTGAAATCTTCCTGTTAAAACAGCAGTCCTTCTGTCTTTAACAGCAACAACAACAAAATAGCTGTACACAATAGCTACCTAGGGCTGAACTGGGAACAAGCAACCAAAATAGGTAAAGGTTAGTGCCCATTACCAGCCAGGACATTGGAGAGAAAGAAGGGCATGTGCTGTATATAGAGGGATGAGGAAAGCTGATATGATGGTGGCTTTTAGTGAATGACAGGGTAATTCCTCAAAAGCAAGGATGACCATCTCATAATTTGCAATGCTTTACTTCCAGCACAAGGGCAATGTGTACTGGCCCCAATCTTGATAGCAGAAGAAACACTGTTATGAGAGCTACAAATTGTTATACGAGTAATGCACACTTAATTCTATTTTGAAAAATAATGTGTAGTAGCTCCTAAAGTAACTGATTACCCAAATTTAAAACTACTTGAGCTGAATCAGCGGAGTATTTAAGGTAGCCAGATAGGAATGCTAAGCAGCCTATTCATTTGTTACTCTGTTCCCCAAAAGCCTTAATCCAACTGTTGAAAGTTATGCTAATTTGAAAATAGTAACACCTCTAAAAGATGCTGGGGGGGGGAGGGGAGGGAGGAG
>WEIS01069992.1:0-12109 GCA_013389965.1 Todus mexicanus
AAAAGCAAAAAGAAAAAAACAAAAGCATGCGGTTGTCTCTGTTTTCAAGGGGGGGAAAAATCAACAGAATAAAAAAGTAAGAAAAAAAGGACGGTAACATTAATTGGTCTCGCACGCTCAACAGCACACCTATGAGTCAGAGGAGCTGAGAAAACATCTGACAACAGGAGCAGTCTGTAGAGGGAGTTTACGCTGCAAGGAGACTTCTCCATCTCTGCTGAGAGTTGTGGAGCTGAGAAGTTCGGTAGGATGTGTTTCCACAGGAAACAAGGGCAGGGGACTGTTTCCAAAGCCATTTTCCTGCAGCATTTTGGTTTATTTCAGCTCTATTTACTTCCAGCTTCACAGAAAGGTTTCCCTGCCACCACCACCTCCTTCTCCCCGTGAGCCACTTCACCCTGAGGGAGGGCTAGTCCATCTCCCGTGAGCTAGGGACCACTCTCCTGGGGCAAGTCTAAGGACAAACATCTGGAAAGCAAGGTCTGGTAGTGCAATGGAACTGCGAGTGAACAGCTGGCGTGGGGCCTGGCAAACCAGCACACAGCCACTCGGCTTTCCTGCACTGCAGCCGCTCGGGCAGGGGCAGCCTTCTCAGCCCGGGGGAAAACCGTGACAGAAAGCGAGCGGTCTGCTGGGCTACCAGCAGCAGAGCAGCAATGATGTTACTTTACATCCATTAGCTTGCATTTGGGAGGCAGTCTGAAAGCCCAGAGCCCATCCCTAACTACAAAGGGCGTGAAGCTGTGGACTATGACGGTGCTTCCTGAGCTTGTACTTTGCCTACACAGACGAAAAATGATTCTCCTGCTATCCCGTGTACTTAAAAAGCAGAGAGCAAAGCTCTGTTGTCATTAAAATGCTGTGTGTTGGGTTTTTTTCTCAGCATCACCACGACACGACTCGGGATTGCACGAAGTGAACATCGCCAGCAGTCAGCTGTGACTCTTATGAAGTTTATGCATTGAGGATGGTAGCGAAAGATTGAGGAAAACACAGTCTTGCGTATTATTTGTTCGAGAAACAAAGGGACTGAATCAATCGAGTTCAAAAGCCAAACGAGTTCCTGTGAGCCCTTTTGTGAAAACTCCCAGATAAAACCTGTGTGGCTTCTCCTGTAAACCACCTCTCCTATCTCTGCTGGTATGCACCACAGCTGCTACTTCTGCTTCACGTATCAAGGTTATTTCTTTAATTCCAAGCAAGACTCGGGAGGGAACAATGTTGTCTGATTTCCCAAGGCTGGTCAAGAGATAATGTAGAATTTATTCTTTAAAGGTCCAAAGGAAGTAACATAAATTAATCTGTCTATTGTCAGATACCCTTGGATAACTATGTTGCAGGCAAAGAAAACAATAAATAGTGCTTACTTGGGGAAAAAAAAACAACCACCCACATTTAGGTACAAAACTTTTCTCTACATCTTCTATGTACATCATTGTACATTTCCCAAATTCTAGTCTCTTCCTCACCACTCCATGTTAACCAGGAATAGGCATTCAGAGTTATTTCTATCAACAGGTATATTTCTAGTTTCGGACAGTGTTAACTCTTCTCTTTGACACTGACACTCATTCAATGTCTGTGATGAGCTAGTTACTGTTCTAGGAAGGACAAAGATTATGCAGAAGAAAGCGAAGTAAAATCAAACAGGACCCCTCTGCTCCCTTCCCAGTTCCTCAGGACCCTCGGTTCGATGCAGGACCCCAAAATCCTGCGTCTGCTTTTTGGTATCCACAGTAGTAGCAGAGGAAAATAACAGTGCTGAGGGCTTCTGAAACTGTGTAAGAGGAAGATTTCTACATATCTCAGCTGGTTCTTGTGGACTTTATGCGTCATAGATCATCCCGGAAAATCATTCTTCCCAACCCTGCACCCTTGGTCCAACACTATTTCATTCAGGGTGAATAAACCCAGCGTCGCTACCCTGACATCGTCTCTACCGTCCCACATCTCTGGCACACACGCAATAATACCTGCGCCATTTCTGCTCTCGCGACTAGAATTGGGAAAAGCGAAAAGCCCATGTTGTTACCTTTGGCTGGGCAACATGCCCACCTCAGCCTGAGGTGCGGACACGCTGGAGAGATGGCTGGAGAACCGCCTCCGCCCAACGGCACCCATAAGGTATGCTTCTTGTTCACTTACCACACTGGGCATGCTCAAGGAGTCATCTGCAAAGACAGAAAGAACGGGAGAGGAGAGGACACAACCACCCCGAACCCCACCTGCGTAGTTACAGCTGTCAAGAGAGAACTGGGTGCCGAAGGTGGACCCGGGGGTTACTTACCAAGCCCCCAAGCCTGCAAATTTGAGCCCTTCCATTAGGTTTTACTGTCCCAGCTCAGAGACATACGCATAAAACCCTGCAGGACGAGGCNGTGGGCTGAGCCTGGCAAGTTTCAGGCTAACTGTTCTTTCCCAAAAGGCAGTTCTGCTGCAACTGCACAATTCTTTCCTTTGAGCCACCCATTTTCCCTCCTTCTCTTTAGTATCTTTGAGGAGGAGTCAGCAGTCCTCGAATACACAAGTGAAGCGCCCGAGTTTCAGGCGTTGAGGCAACCAACTGCTGCAGCACCAGAAGACAGAATCCCTGCTAAAGGAGGGGGAAGCCCAAGCCTGACGACATATGAGCAGAGTTTTCTACCCTGGCTTTCAGTGATGGGCAACTCAGAAGCAGATGGACAGCTCAGAAGCAGAGAGAAGGCAAAGTTCCAAGAACATGAAACTCGGCTGAAATGACAAAGCAACATTCAGGTCATCGCAGATTAGTCCCCACAAGATTCACCACCCCGTTCCTTCTAAGCCTGGCAAGCCCAGAACCTGCCAGCTGCCCCAAAAGGCAGGTCAAGCTTTTGTCGTCACCAGGTTTAAGGCTTAATTTCCTCTTTGTTAAGAGGAAAGAGCAACACAAGGACACAGACATTCTGCCCTGCAGAGAGCCACAGCTGGATCCCATGCAGCACAAGGACAACATATTCCACATGGAAGCATCTGGACAGAAGCGATGAGTGGGAAGCACTAAGATCCTGCAGGATCGGGATCCTAACTACATAGCTGGCCACAGCCGCCGCGCACTGTCACGATGAGGGCCAAAGACAGGACCCATTGCCAAATGCCCGCTCAGCACTCTGGGGATGGCACTAAAAACCCGCCTGGGCCTTTCCCTCTTCCCTACCCAAAGCTGAGGAGGGAATGAGGAGGCAGGTGACAACCCAAGCTTTAACACCGCGAACTCTGCAGCGACCACACCAGCTGCTTCTCTCCGTGCCCCTGCGGCCCTTTTGTTCACCCTGGGGCAGAGCCGAGCGCTTTGCCTCTGGGGCATCAGGAAAACACCCTCGCTGCTGAGGGCTTAGCTCAAACCGGTATCTACGTACTTTCTTCATCCTCCTCATCTGTGCGGCTCAGCGTGTCCTGCGAGGCCTGCTGGGAGGGCTCGCTGTCCTGCTCCCAGACCGTGCCCGTGCCCGTGTTGGAGCGGGACATGGTGGCCAGGCTCAGGCGGTAAGCGGAGGTGGAGGTGCCCACGGTGCTGACCGACGTCTTCCCTTGGTAAGCTGCGCAAGAGTGGGAAAACCAAACCCCAAGTCAGCGACGGCACTGGAAGAAAGACAACGCCTAGCCAAGTGCTCCTGTCACACCCAGCACCTGGTTCTGGCCGGGCTAGCTGGTCAGGGGTGGCCAGAGGTGATGAAGCAGGCACAGCTGCTGAGCTCACCTCATCATCCCTCCAAAATCTGTTTTTCTTCTGCTGTCTAGTTTTCTCCCTTAACCTTAGTGCCCTATTTTCCAGGTCAGCTTCAACATTTAGGAACAAGGCAAATTACTGCCAAGGGAAAAAAAAGGCTGAGGCATTTTCTTTTGAATTTGTCTTCTTTTCTGAAGAACAAAGCACATAAAAATGTCTTGCAGTGGGTAAGCAGCGGCTGCCATCTCGTGGCAACAGGGTGGCTGGTGCAGGAGAAAAGGCTCCTCATGCAAAAGAGAATTCAGCGCACCCTCAGCTCACTCACCGGGACCTCTCAGCAGAAGAAAATCAAAAGCAGACCAGGAGGAGAAAGGAGAGGACGGATCTCCTGGGGGCTGGATTAGATGACCTTTAGAGGTCCCTTCCAACCCAAGGCATGCTATGACTCCGTGACCTGCTGCTGACAAACAGACTGAGGTTTCTGGCGAGCAGCTCTGGACTGACAGCAGCTTGCTGCCCTGGGTTAGGGCTGCACGATGCAGCTGTGACAGCCAGAGGCGGCTGCTGGGCAACAGGACTCGGGCTTAGTGGAAAAAATGGGCACGACAAGGTGCCTTTCACAGCCAACCTGGACTTGTGTTGCCTGTCCAGTGGCGAGGCCGGGCTGGGTACAGGGCCCAGTCCAGAGCAGGCTGTCGGGGTGTGGGTGGATTACTCCATGTCCCTCCTGGGCAGCGGGCAGCTAATTTATGGGTGAGCCAGCTGGGCAGGTTGGGCCGGTGGCCCTCGGCTGTGCCCTGTCCTGCTTACCAGACCCGCTGTGCACTGCCTCCTTCAGGATCTTCAGCTCATTGTTGAACTCGGCAATGAGGGAGCTCTTGCAGAGCGGGCGCGGAATGAACCGTCTCTCCAGCTGGTCGGAGATGTGCTGCCGGGCAGTCAGCTCCTCGTGGTTCTCGGCCGGCTGGGCCAGCAGCTGCAAAGTAAGGACATACTAGTAGTGCCGGGAAATGATGCCCAGGGCCAGCATGATGAGCCTGCAGTCAGCAGGCTGTCCTCTTTGTGGGCATGAGGGTTGGACTCCAGCTAGGAGGTTGCCGCCTGTCTCTCGGGGCCAGCCGTTCAGGGCTCCCGTGCCACTGGCACGCTCCTTAGCGTTGTCTAGGAAAAGAGCCCTGCGATTGAGTTTCAAAGGGTTTTCAGCCTACTGCCTTCTGAAACGTAACTCCCTGCATAAACACCTGGTTCTTCCAGGAGCACCGCTCCTCTGTTCTTAGCAGGGGAATCAGGGATACGTTGCCTTCAGGGAGTGATCTACCAGGAGCCAAAGCAACTGTTACCTTGCACTGGATGAAGGGCCGAAGAAGCACGAAGATCGGGATCCGTGTTCGGACGATAAAGTCGAGGAAGTCCCAGAGGGCCAGCCCTCCCACCTTCCGCAGAGCCATCTCTTTGACTTGCAGGCTCAGCCAGTACCACTGGCTGTCCAGCTGGCGTTCGAAGCAAACGAGGATCACCTTCAGGGCTACGGGGGAACACACACCGGCAAAGGGCAGTCAGAGATGTTATCAGCGTCCCTCACAAGCACTGAGGGAGGAATGGGGTAGAGGGGGGCCACGGCAGGCACAAAGCTCGGCAGGCACAAAGCTCGGCAGGCGTGCACGCTCACACCTGCACACACACACCCACCCCTCAGAGTCACAACAGTCTGTTCTACCAAACGCATCAGGGAAGGAGGGCGACCGTCTTATAGTAAAGGCCTCAAGATCAGGACCGAGAGCTCCATTTCCAGAGATATTTTCCTACTTCACACCCAAACTCCTTTGTATTTTCTTGCTCTAGCTTCCCCTCTCACTCCCTGCAGAATTCTTCCGTCTCCCTGGAATTCAGATATTTCGAAAGCAGCTCAGGCGGGCAATACAGCTCTGAGCAGGCAACCTCAAAAATCTTGATGAGGCATATCCACACAGAGAGTCACCCTGTGAGCACAGTGACCTCCAGGTTATTTACGGGGTAATGAAAGGAACCTTTCTAGCAGCGTGGCCAAACTGTAATTTAAACAAAATTGCGGTCCGGTAAACCAAGGGCCGTAATTCACAAGAGCACTGCGTTACAGATGGGGGCGAACAGCCACGAGGTTCAAAAGAACGCTCTGTTCTGCAGCGGGCAGCGACCAGCAGTGAGCTCACAGGAGAGACCAGGAACGTCCTCCTTTCCATGCTCCTCTGGGCTGGAACAAACAGGGAGGCCTGGGAATCGCTGGGGGAAGGTTGACTACTCCAGCTTTGTTGATGGGTTTGGCCAAGATGTCTCAGCCATCACACATCTGTATCCAGCTTTGTTGGGGTGGGGGGATAAATCAGTGGCGAACTGTAATTCCAGCTCGATCAGCTCCTGCCTAAGATGGTTTTCTTTGGTGCTGCCTACGGCCTTGAACACTTCATTTTATCTGTGTCTTGCCAGGGGTCAGCAGAAGCCATCACTCACCCAGGTAGGCGGCCTGGCTGGTGGACTCTGCGAGCCCTTCCCGCCGCAGGTCCTTCCCCGCGTCCCCCGGCGTGGAGCAGTGGGCAGGAGAGCTCTCCAGCATGAAGTTCTTGCTGCGGGAAGTGCTGATGATGCGAGGCGGCAGGAGGATATTGATAACAGTCTGGAGCAGCAGCAGGACCTCAGGCTGCTCCAGCCAGGGGCTGTCTGAGATGCGTTGGGAGGGGAGAGAGAGAGAAAGATCAGGCCACATCCCATCAAAGGCACCCGAAAGATCCAGACCCTGTTCAGTTCCAACACGGGGTGCAATCTCAAATGCCCCCTAAGCCAAAACTCCGTCCCCCACACTTTGTTATGGTGCTTCTCCTCCTGCAAGCAAAGGCAAAGTTTATTTTAGCACAAGCACAAAGACACACAAACACAGAGCTACACAACGCAAAGAAACGCCCTCTTCAGCGCTCTCATCATCTCACTTCCTCCTGACATTCCCCTCTCCCTTGGCTCTTTGCTTTCATTTAGGGATTTACCAGCGACCACCCTCTACAGAAGAAAGCAAGGAGCAGGATTTGTGCCGGACAAGTGGCATGGGTTGGGCAGACTGTGATCCACAGGGGCACACACTTTCTGTGACCTCTGCTCCTTCTGCTACCACAGATTTGTCTTGCCCTGCACTCCCGTTTCAAAAGGAGGAGCACATCTGTGTAAGACCTGACTCAAGAACCACGGCACAGCTGAAACAAAGAGAAGAGACAACAACAACAACAACAGCAGCAGCAGGAGCAGCAGCTTCTCCCAGTGGGGCTCTTTTCAGTCTCGGACCCAAAGGGCACTTAGCTGACACACTGCCAGTGACAGAAAACCAAATGAAAAAATACAAATTACAAAAAATAAATAAATAAATCGACAGAGGGCAGGGGAAGTGCAAACATCAGTTGTCAGAAAAGGGGGAGAAAAATTGTTTTTGTTAAATTAGCCAGACCTTTGCTTCCAGATCCTACTGTGAGCACAAATGGAATCAGTAGGTTTAAAAGCATTCCTTCCCTTCTTTCCTGATTGGTGAATGGGGAGACGACATGGCTTAGGGGGAAATCTTCTTTCAAAGCCTGTGCAGTAATAATAAGAAAGGATTAAATGATTTCATCAGCAGATCACGCACGCAAGTTACTGCAGGGAAGGACGATCCCCTGGGCACCCTGTTTACACGGTACACCACCGGCACTGATGACGTGAGTGAATTAGAAGTCCTGAGACCACTCAGTCGGGAGCAAAAGGAACTCACCGAGCACCGCAGGTGTCACCTGCTCCTCTCATAGCCAAGAAGTAACAAGCCCAGATTCCTAATCCATAGATATCCTTATCAAGACCAGATGTGTCCCACGGGAGACAGCTGAGTGTGAGCCCTAAACTCTGCACTGCTGGGAATGGCATCAGGATCTGACCCAGACTATGGGGAATAATAATAATTAAAAAAGGAACGGAGGAAATTGCACAAGTGACATAATCTAAGTATTCTGCTGTGCCAACATGGAGGTTATTCCCAAACACGTTTTTTTTTGTTCTGCCTCATTTTGTGCCACCCAATCATCCTCCCTAATGCAAAGAATGGACTCCCGAGCAATAAACAAAATGCACGTTTGCTCCTTGACACATAGTCAAGCCTAAACTGAGAGACCTTTCATTTTCTTCATAGAGGAGGTAACAGAAATGACTGTCGTTAGAACCTCTGCTCGTTTACAGGTTCCCAGTAGCTACAGATTTAGCTGTGAAATGCGACTGAACCTTGCAACCCCTCACGCTGGCGGATCTGGGCTGAGAAACTCCAGGAGAAGATGTTTCCTGATGGGTGTGAAGTGCTGGTGGTTGGTATCCTGCTGGAAGTATTTGGAGTTAGTTACCACCACTCGTGTGCTTTTCTGACGTGTTTGGATTCCGTTACATTTAAAGCCCATGCGTAAGTGAGCAGGGAGAAGAGGATAATAAAAGTAAATGCGCCCAGTACGTCTTAAAACATTATTAATTTGGTATCCGGCTTTAAAAAAGAGAAGGCGAAGGGGGCCCTTTTTTTTGCTTTCGATTAAAGAAGCATTACCTCAGAGCTGGAAGAAATCTGTCCTCTTTCTGCCTCAGTTGGTACCAGAAAGGTCCCTTTGTGCCTCACGCTCCGAGGGACAGCAATGTGTCCCAGTCCCTGCAAGCCTTCCTTCCCAAGCCGCCCTGCTGCTCAGAAATACCTGCTCAAGTGTTCAGCTGGATGTGCCAACGCAGAGTTAAAAATGCAAGCTGGAGCTAGATTAGGAAATCTGTCCCTTCTCCGGTCACCGTTCTGCCTGATTGCTTGCCAGCGGGGAGGGGAAGGGACACGGAGGCAGGAAGACTCTGTAATAGTTAGGGCACTGCTATGAGGAAGGAATAGTGATGGAATTCTCCCCAAAGTCCAGGATGTTGGGGTTTAATTCTGGACGACAAGGATGCTATCCTACCGAGCCAGCAGCGGAAAAGCCAAGCTGTCCTGCTTTTGTGAGCTGGCACACTGCGTCACCAGCTCAGGTAAGAGCAGAAGAGCACACACTCCACGCTGAGTTGCACACGCGGTCCCGCAGGAAAAGAGGGAGGGTTGCGTGGATGTGTCCCAAGCCGGGGCCCATCTCCCTGTGGCGGGAGGCGTGTGCTAAGTCCTTAGACCCTGCAGAGAATCCTAACGTGCTTGTCAGAGCCTTAGACAGCATCAATCAGCCGAACCCCCGGGACTTCAACAGTGGTGTTAAGCTGATGGATGCTTGCTGGGGACTTGGCCCCAACAGGTGAATTCTGAGCTCAGTTCAAGCCTTCAGAGAAAAAGGAGAATTTACATGCTGCTTCTCTTTCATTATTTTTTTTGGGGGGGGGGGGTATGTTCCACAGTTTTTGCCCAGCTTTTGCAGAAAGAAAACAGAGCACCGATGAGTTGGTGTCTCACCCAGAAGCTCTACCCGGCCTGGCCAGAGGCCAGGGCAGACACACCTGTATCTGCAATGCTACAAGCCGGACAACAGCTGTGCTGAAGGGCAGAGGTGGCGAGAGATAAGGGCTGAGATGAAGAAGGGGTAATCCGTCAGCCACACTGGAGGGTCCTACCACTCCCATCACCTGCAATACAAACAGAGCACATCACCACAACTGACTACTCACAGTTTCAGCCATGCCATATCCTCCAACGTCGGTGAAATGGAGGTGCCTTCCATCGAGCACTGGGTCGGGGTGGATCTCGGAGAGCCAGCCCCCCCAGTGGTCCTTGTGGAAGCTGGGGCCGGTGAGGAGGAGTTCTAGCAGGGAAAGGGAGGGGAGAGGGAACCAGCAAGGATGGGAGGAGCGTGCAGGTAACCTGGTGGTACCAGCCCTGAATGACCAGCACTGGACCGGTGGAACGGTTAGAGTTGGAGGATATGTCATGTAACGACTGTAACAAATAAAAATATGGCATCAAAGCAAAAAGTCTGCATTGAAACTGGACAGCTGCTCCCTTCTCTTGCTGATCTACTCGAAAAATAATGTCCTAAGTCTGACCCAAGCCGGGCTTTGTACAATGTTCAGATTCCTCTCAAACCTAGTCTAGGAACCCTCAGGATGATGCATCTCACCTGACAGCAGATGTCTGAAGCAGAGTCACCGGCGTGTGACCTGGTTGTCTGGAACTCTTGGAAATATCAGCACAAGGAAACAGCACTTCTAGAGAAGAGTTATTTGAACTGGTTTGGATGTGTCCCTCGGGAGGAATTAAATCACAGGCCTGCATATGCCTGTTTCTCTCCATGAGCAGACACATCTCAGTGACAGGAACAGGGAGAAGCTACCTGGCAGATGCCTAAGCTTAGGGGAGATGATTGCACTCTTCTTTCCAAATCCAGCCTGGGGCAAAAGGCAGTAGCCAATTTGCTGCCAGAAAACCAAAGGACAATTTTGAAGGGGAAGAGGCAGAGCCCTTTCTTTGGACCACTCGGGATTATCACTTAGATATTTCCCCGCCCTCCTGGCTTTTGGAGCTGCGTGGTGCAACTGGTCTGCACACGCCACAGCCCAGGGTGCTCCCACAGCTCACAGCAGCCATAGTTTTGACAGCCGAAGGTAAAATACTCCTGACAGTAAGAGCACATCTTTTCCTGGTAGCTCTCGCTGATTTTCCCAGCCGGCTGAACGTAAGCACGATGACTGCTCTTCAGCACTGCAGAGCTCTCTGCTATTTTTAGAGCACTGGCTAATTCTTAACGCAGGCCCTTGGGAGAGCTGGCTGGCATGACTCACTCTGCTGGGCCTGCTTGCCAAACTGCAAGGCCATTCTAAACCGGGGTTTGAGCTAACTCCGTAGTGACCTCCCCGTGTAGCAACCCCGTGTAGTCTGAGCCCTGGCCCAGGCTGCCCAGGGGGGTTGTGGAGTCTCCTTCTCTGGAGACGTTTCAAACCCGCCTGGACGAGTTCCTGTGGGACTTGGTCTGGGTGATCCTGCTCTGGCAATGGGGGGGTTGGACTGGAGGAGCTTTGGAGGGCCCTTCTAATCCCCGACATTCTGTGATTCTGTGATTCTGAGGGCCCAGATTCGCAGTATCTGCAAGGAGCTACTGCTTGAGCAAGGAGTAAGTCTTATAGACTCTGACAGGCTGGAGCTTCCCTGCCCTTGAAGCAACGAGAGCTGAACGGGCTTGAAGGACAGGAACCTGGCAAACACCGAGACTGCATTTGAGCTGATGATCATTACACTTAAAGCCCTCCAGAGCATGGGTGAGCCCTGAGAGGTCTGTTAGTATCTGCTAGGAAAAGTTACAACATTTGTGTTCTGAGGAGAAAATGTTACAAGCCTCAGTAACAATAAAAATGCCACTGCAGCTTTTCGCCCCTTATCTGTATTTTTTCCCCACATGGAATGAAAGCCCGTTTGGCCGAGCGGCCGCAGTTACACCCACAGCACACTGAGGGTTAGCCCCCAGCGTAACAGCGGTACCAACACGACCATCTATCACTGAAGGACCAGGCGGACGCTTCATCTGCACCGTGCCGCTGCTGCAACACACTCGGGAGCACAAATTCTAGCACGAGCGGGATCTGAACATTGTACGGCGCAAACCTGCCCTAGATCAAGCCAGGGACATTGTGAGCAGTGGAGTGAATCCAGCCACGTAAACCCTTCTAACTAGCCGACACCTGGCGGCCTCTGGCAGAGCCACCAGGGTCCCTCCCCACTGGAGACGGTAGGGATCCCCAGTGCCACCCTCTCCCCGCCTCTCCCAGGTGTGTGCAGTCTCCACCACCCCACTCTCCAACTTGCAGCCCTCAACTCTCAGCTCGATCTGGCGAAGGTGGATCTTCAAAGTGGTGCGTGGGAAGCGACGGGAATAAATCGCTCGACCGCTGCCACCGGCCACGGTGTCTCCCCATGCACCACTTCAAAAATGAACCTCGCTCTCTCTAGTGTCACTTGCGAAGTCCCCTTGCGAGGGCCGAGGGGACGGGTAAAAATGACAGGAACGGGGAGGAACTGGTATCTTCAGTCCAGAGAAGTCAACGGCAAGGGGAGGAGGTTTAGCGAAGGTTGCGGGGTTGGGGGGGTCGCCGCTCGGCTACTCACCAGATTGACACACACATTGATCAGAGACCTAAGGTGAGGCAGGAAGGATATGATTGGCTGCCTCTGAAGTGTCAAACAAACCCCTTCAATCAAACTGCTGGCAGGCTCCCACTCAACCTGGCGCCTGCAATACAACAGTAGGTGCCGTTAGCCGCCGGCCTCCTGCCCCCCACCAGACGCTCGCAAACACGGCGACCCACACACAGTGACGCCCACAGAGGACACGTTGCAGACAGCGACGACGTCCAAGATGAGCACGAAGGGCGCGACAGAGAAAAGGTTTCACCCACGGAGCTCGGGGAAAGCACAGAGCCACAGAGCACAGCGGGCGCCGGGGA
>WEIS01069999.1:0-27584 GCA_013389965.1 Todus mexicanus
AGAAAGAAAAAAAAAAAGTTTTGTGCCCAGAGGATATCAAAGAGGGGATGTGTAAGCCACTACCAGGCTGGACTTCTGGGGAACTGATTAGTTTAGGCTGGACTTGATCGCAGAGGTGTTTTCCAACCTCAATAATTCTGTGATCTGTGGAGCAAGCTGTGGAAGTTATTTGCAAAACAAAGATTTTATATATATTGCTGTAACGTTATTTTGTTTCTTTATGTCATGTTTAATACAGGAGCTGGATTTCCATCTAAACTTACTTACCTAGACATTAAGCTTCTGTCTGAACTAAGCCTGACCCTGTGGTATCTAAGCTCTGACTTTTCTACAGTGAGGTTTCTATCACTGTTTTATGGCTTTTGGATTCCTGAGGCAAAGACTTGCACTCTGGTCACCCCTAATGTGATAAGACACTCTTCTACTCCAAACCCTGCATTTTTGACAGGATTGCAGAGAGCAGGACAAGCAGAGCAGCACCCACATATGTTGGTTTTTGATTAGCCAGAAGGTTCCTGCTCTTCAGTACGTGCCAGACAGAACGTTTTTGCCCTTTGTCTTAAAATGAGAGTTTAAAGGCTTTTTTTAGTTGTTAGGAGAAATATTATGAAGCCACTTCTGTCCACTGAGCTGAGTTAGTGCAGGCTTTGAACGGGCTTTTTCCAGTGGGGAGCACGAATCCCACCAAGCACTGGGCTTGCAAAATCCTCATTTAAGCAGAGGCTGTAGGCATGGGTGCAGCTGTTTGCTAACCTCGCTTGAAGGGACAAAGTTTGAAATATAGAACTTTCTTTATGAAATATGGAGCTCTTCTTAAAAAAGCCAGACAAATCCAAGCAGGTTTTTCAAAGCCACTTTTGGGCTACTTGCTTGGAGAAGCCGTATGAGGTTTTTTCTGTGGCTGGCCGCTTGTATTTCTATACATGCAGTAGTTGCTGTTGCCTCACATATTGTTTCAGCGTCCAGAAAATATTTGAAGCTAACCCAGACTAAAGCTAACCTGCAATTCACCTGTATAGCAAAACCCACTGTTTTCCCCTTCTTGAAAGGAGACGCTTTCCCTTACTTAGGGCCTCAAACATTAAGTCTATTTAGAATGGGCCAAAACATACAGCTCATGATTTTCCAGCAGAGGGGAAAAAAAACCAAAACAAGACAACCTCTGCACTTAACTCGTTGCCAGTGGTTGCTCTGTATCCTGCGTTACAAGCACAGAAACATTTTCTCTCTCTTTTATCTACAGCTCAGGTGGCAGGAGGCTAACTACCATTTCCTGGCCTGTCCTCATACTGACCTCCCATTCCTGGTTTTGGAGTTCTGCAAGGAAATAAAACTGCTTTTTCTTTTTCTTTCTCTTTTTTTCTTTTTCTTTTTTCTTTTTCCTTCTCCAGAGGTTCATAGGTACATACAGCTATGGCACAAAATCTCTTTGGGTTTCAGAGTAGGGGAGAAGTCTGGCTTTTCTATATACATATATCTATTTTCTTTCTATATATATCTGTCTATAATCTATACAAGACTAGAGGCCTAGAAGAAAGCTGGGGACAGACTTTCTACAAGGACTTGTACTGATAGGATGCAAGATAACGGCTTTAAATTGGAGGAGGGGTAGATTCAGATAAGAAATTAGGAAGAAGTTTTTCACTCTGAGGGTGGTGAGACACTGGCACAGGTTGCCCAGGGAGGTAGAAGCCCCATCCCTGGAAGTGTTCAAGGCCAGGCTGGATGGGGCCTTGAGCAACCTGGTCTAATGGGAGGTATCCCTGCCCGTGCTAGGGGGTT
This sequence comes from Todus mexicanus, assembly GCA_013389965.1. Lineage (NCBI taxonomy): Eukaryota > Metazoa > Chordata > Aves > Coraciiformes > Todidae > Todus > Todus mexicanus. The sequence goes on from WEIS01069999.1 coordinate 1,783, forward strand.
TGGAACTAGATGATCTTTAAGGTCCCTTCCAACCTATACTGTTCTATTATTCTATATATATCTATCTATAATCTATTTTTATACATAATCATTCCAGGAAGAACACTTTTCACTTAAAAAAGCCTCCCATTTGAGTGTAACCCACCCATTATCACAGCTGACTGGCTTCAAATGTCGGGTTTAGAGGTGGGGACAGAGAAACCTGTTGAAAGGAGAAAGTGGCATTTCATATCTTTGATGAAAGTCATTGTGCCTCTTCAGAGTTCATTTGCTTCTTCCTTTCTCACATATAATTCCAAGAACAAACCATGATTTACTGTGGTTTAAAATTAACGGTCGTAATTGATGTTCAGATAAACAAGGCAGTTGGCTCAACTTGCTGTGAGAGCTCTTACTAAGGGCTGGTGATGGGAAGGGTGGATTTTACAGCTCACAAAGGTCTTCCCGGTAGAGATGTAGACAGATGCACCAGCTGCCTCAGACCTTGATAAGTCTATACTACTTCTTTCTGGTTTTTTTTCTTCACCATCTCTCCCCAGTTTAAAACCATGTGAACACTAGTTTCTTACAGTTTCTTCCAAGTCCCTGCCCAGCTTTGTCCTCTCATTTTTCAGCTTGTCTCACTTAGAAAAGTATGATCCCTACCTGTAGGAACTACACAGGCTGTACCTGTCCTGTCTGTCCATCAAAACTGACTTCTTTTGTGTTCTCTGAAATTCCTCTTTCTGTAGGCCTCAAATCATTTAGTTCAGTGGAGTTTTCCTGATTAATTTTTCATTTTGGTGCTTTGTTTACCCACTTATCCAGCTACTTCACTTATCCAGCTACCTCAAGTAAATTGTTACTTGCCATCTCATACATAGCCTTCTCAGGGTTACTGTTTGTTTTGTACACAGATTCTGCGTTTAGTAGGGCTGAAATTAGGCTTTTTTCAATATTATCCTGTTACAATTAATAAAAGTGAAGTCAGTTGATGATTAACTTCTATGATTCAAAACCAAACCCATGTTAACTCCCCCAAATAGATAGATCTTCCTTAAGTATAGCAGCTAGGAATCCTTGAGGAGGAAATGGGGCTGTCAAAGTGGTTGGTTGTATAAATAATGTTTTCACCAGGCAGAAGTTAGATGGATTATTTGAAGTCTACTTATTTTCTTAAAGAACAGTCAGAACTGTGATTTATTATATTTCCTTTTCCTGAACCAAAGTGAACATCACAAAATGTTTGTAGACCCTTGACTTCCCAAGACAAAAAGGGTTCGTATGTTTTGTTTGTGACTCAAATGTTGGGTTTTCCACAGTAGATTATTTGGGTGATATGCTGTGCTTTTTGAATTCTGACTGAATATTCCAGGAAGATTGAGTTTGGGCCTTTTTTATTTGTTCTTGTGCAAGTAAATAGTTAATGCTGCTGTTGTAGCCCAAACTCTACCTTCCCCAGTGAGTTTGCTGGCTGCCATGTCGTATTTGTTCACCACTCTCAAGAGCAAGGCTGGCAAAGTTTCAGTGGTGGTGTGTGTCCAGTACTTGTGAAATGCCTTTGTTATCTTTCCGGATAAAACGAGCTAAGTAAATGTACAGCAATGATGTTGTGGCCAAGCATTCTCACTGGTCGCAGTGTGCTCTTAAGTGGGAGCTGTGCGTGCCAGTGCGCTTGGAGAACATCACAGCCATGGCGCAGCTATGTCGCTCTCATCCTGGCACCATGTGAACAAATTGAATCCACTGGCAAGAGAGAGGTTGGGTTGTGGTTCAGCACGTCTTTGTGAAAAGAAGAAAGATATCCATCATTTTCAGGAGCCCAAACCAGAAAAAGAATTTGTGTGTAGACTGAAAAATTGCAAATAAGTCCCTTAGGTTCCAAGGTTCCCCACTGCCGGAACACAACATGTGTGTTTATTGGAAGTAGTTACCATCCCTCGGACCCAAGTGCCAATAACAGAGAGAATGTGACTTGCATAGTCTAAATTCTCTCTTTAGGCTTGGTGTCACGGTGGGAAATGCTGCATTCTCACTTACACCAGCCATAGCCATTTCCTCCTGGTTCGGCTAAACCCATGAAAGTAACTTATTCTGATAATTACGGATGCAGTACAACTTTCGTTCAAATATTTTTGGCAGGTCAAATATATCAAACTATGACTGTAAAGCTACTTTTTATTGATTCCAGAAATAGTCTTTAATGTTTAGTCTCTGGTTTTCAAACAAAGCCAGAAATATTTCAGTAGTGTTTCGTTTTGGTTCGGTTTGGGTTTTTTTCCTTTGGAGAGGAAATGGAAAATGTGGATTGAGATATATCTTAAATTAATTGTACTTACAGGAATGATATATCTAATTACTGTCCTATTCCCTGCTGAGACTTAAGAAATCAGTCATTTGTCCAGACATATCTGGAGTAGACATTGTGTTCTTTCAAATTTTTTGAGACTGATAATCAGAGATGAACTTTGGATGGTGTCTTCGTTCATTCTATGACTTTTTAAAAAATAAACTACTTAGTAAAATTTTGCAATAGGAAAAAATATTTAAGCTATTTGAAAGTGTTTATACATTTTAATCTTGACTAATTCGCTGTTTGATTACACTTATAAGTACACTGGTAACATCTGTCGTGCAAGTTCCTGGACACGGTTGCCATCCTGAGAAGAATTTGTGCTTTCATTAAATTCAAGTTACCAGAACTCAGTACTGAAAGATCTTTTAGCCACTGGAGTTCTCTTAGTTTTTAAAGTATTGGACCTACTAAGTCCTTACAAAATATTTTATGTATACACAAATGAATTAAACACTAGGTGAATAAGTCTTGTCTGGGGCAAACTAGGTCTTACCTACATAGTAAAGATGTTCCAAAGGTTCCAGAACTACCAGCTTTAGTCACCGTGTCAGCAAGGAGACCCATTGAAGCCAACAGAACAACTCCTGGAAGAAAAAGTGCGTGAGAACTGGTTAGAGGAACAAATTAATCATGGCTGGGCTTCATGTTGAGAGTGGGGTGATATCTAGCATCAGTGACAACAGCAAGGCCATGTTATAGTAAAAAAAAAGGAAAGTACTAAATAGATTGTACTGGTGTCTGTCTCTGTGTGCTGGTATCTCTTTTGCACACCTAAATGGATCTTTTCCTGAATTGTGTGTCTGCTTTGAGGTACTTACCCACAGAAGCTGTGTTTTTAAAAATCTGGCCTTTGAGAAACAAAGCATTTGGTTAAATTAATAGTTTACTTAATGACCACTTGAGCTAAGTTCATGAATTGACTGTTCTTAGGAAAAATAGAGCACTTAAAATTTTTCTTACTATTTCAGCATTACAAAGTAGCTGCGTAATAAAATGCGTGTTTAAAAGCTATGCTTGTTTTACTACTACAGCATATAGAATAACTTCTAAAATCTGTGGAGGACTACAGATCTTCACCCGAGGTACCAACAGGAGAATCTTAAGTCAGTTAGCCAGGCTGTAGGAAAGTAACTTAAAGGTTAAGTGCTGTTTTATACACATTGGTAATGTGCACGTTACCATAGCAATGTCTATATCTGGTGCAATATATTGGGAGCAGGTGCAGATATTGATATGGTGATGTTTGAAGCATATGTATTTATTTTCTTGTACATGTTTCATTGAACAAATGAAGACCTATGACTGAATAATCAAAGCCAGACCACTCAAGTCCTCGTGAGCTTACCTTAGCCACACTGTCATCCTCCTTCCTAAATACACAGTTTAACTACAGACAGGACATGTGGCTGCTTTCCAAACATGCCTGTTCCTTACAGGGGGCCCAGGCAGTAGTAGTTTGCCAGTCCTTTATGGAAAAGCTGATGCACAATATCTGTTCATGACCCCTCTGTGCTGTGCCAAGGGTCCTTTAATTGGGAGGAAGGAAATGGTGCATCCTCTTGGAGCTGGTTGCTTGCCAGAATTATCCAGGGCCATGCGAATTCAAGTGCAAAGTATTTTTTTCCTGGCTTCTTGGCAGTAGTAAAGGGAGATCCATTTAATGACCACTGTTCAATCTCTGCACGGGGAAGGAGTCCCTGTTTCCAATCTCAGCAGCACTGCTTTGCACACCTTCGGGGTGGTGTTGCTCTGCCAACTGATGGCATTTTGCTTGGGGAGAGGTTCCTGGCCCCACTTCGAACAGTGATTAGCTGTATATTTTTCTAGCTGTGGTACTGTTTATGAGAAGGGAGAAATGCCCAAGGAGCTTACACCTGAAAAAGATGAGAAGAGTAAGCTAATTCTTTCTGAAGGGCCACGACGTGAATGTCTTGGAACCAATCTCTGCCTCCATTAAAGAGATGTGGCAGTAAAAGATTCGTGATGTAGGTCCAGAGTGTTCATCTGGTATGGCTGGATAGAGCTTACAGTAGACAAAGAAACTGTGAAAGAGAGGAAAGACAGCTTGTGATTAAAGCACCGAACCCGAAATTCAGTGGGAGATTTCTTCAGTGGTTCTTAAATGTTTAGTTTCCTCGTTACACCTATATCAGTGCTTGCTTTGCTCTCTTCTCGTTTTACTTGTTGGCTTGTGCTGTGGTCAGTACCCTTCATTAGAAGACATTTGTCAGCAGAGCCATGCAGATAAAAATCAATACTTCTGTGCAGCTTAGTACCTCAGTATACACTAGAGAAACTTAAAAACCCAATTAAAAAATTGTACAGAAAGTGGCAAAAGTCTCCAATGCTGTTTCGGATTATATTTGAACATTGTCATTTATGAATATATTCTATTCCTAGCTCAGTTATAGTCTCAAAACACTACTATAAATCAAGACATAATGTGGTTTTTTACACCTGTGTGTAACTGTTACCAATTTTTTCGTGTTTCTTAATGGATAATGTTAATGGGGAAAAGACTTGAAAAATACAAAATGTAACCATTTCAAGCTATTTCTTTTTATTTGGTTGGGAGAATCAGCCTTGGTGGGCATGAAAAAAATTGCTTTAGGCATTTACCCAACAGTGAATGTAAGAGAAGCAGTGATACCGCTTGCCCTCTGATCAGCTTTGTTTGTTCCCAACTGCGGATTAGGTTTTATTTTGTAATATCATCACTCTTCAAAGATACTTATAATTGGCACCCTAGAGAGAGAGCCACAGAATGGTACTGTGGAAAGTGCAGCTTAACTCTTTGTACTGCTAGAATTTAGAAAAATATAAAGTCCAGGAATTCAGTGGTCAGCCTTTGGATGTGCGGAAAAGAGCAGCCGAAAAAAATCACAAACCAACAGTAATTTGTTGTTGGAATTGTGTATTATTCTTGTAATTTATTATGTTAATTCAACACTTCGAATTTTTTGTTTTGTGCGGATGCCTGAAGAATGCAATTTTATGTGATTGTTAGATGTGACTTCTCTGGGATTTTCAAGGGAGTTGTGTGTCCTAGTAAAAGAGACTTTAAATGCTCAGGATTGAATCGAGGACTTGATGGCGCTGTCACATGGCAAGAAATAACTCCACAATAACAGGTGTAATTCCCCAGACTGCAAGTAACGCAGATTTTCTGTTGCTTTGTTGTTCAGTTGTCTGCTCAGCATATACTGTAGATGGCAGTAAGGTTATGCTAGATAAGGGTGCATGAGCTGGAATAACTAAATTAAAGGCTCTGTGTGAAACCTATGGATGGTTTCAGGTTTTGAGTCTAAGCTGCCTATTTATAGCAGCTCTGATACTTACATGAAGCACCTCCAGAAGGGACTGGTTATTGCTTGTCACTTCTGGTAAAGACCAGGCCACATTTTCCTTTCCATTTTGTTTGGTTCTGCCTGAATTTGTTTGGATTTGTTTAAAAACAAGCAAATACCTTTGCAGTTTATCATGGCAGATGCGAAACACGACAGTTTGTGGATTCACAGGCAGTTCAGACACACTCTGCTTTCCCTGGCATGGGCCATGAATCCGTTGTGAGTGATGCTGATAACCCAGGGATTTTGGGACTATCCCTATCTTCCCAGAGTCTTCAGCAGCCCTCTCGCTGCTCTGTGTTTGCACAGAGAAGAAACAAAGTAGAACATGATGCCCTTGGTGAAGCAGTTCCCCTGTGGTGAGGTCTGCTGGGGTACATGGTGTGTGCTAAGCCGCGTCCCACTCCTGAGACCTTTCTTTTAGCCACACTGACCCAAAAGGCCCCGAAGGACCTCTTCAGGCTTCCCAAATACTTTTCACACAACTCTGAAATGCTGGCTGTAGTTGGCTTTTCTCATCCCCTGCATTATCTTTGGTGGTTGATGCCTCTTCTTCCATTATAACCTTTCAGCTGCCCATGCTACTCTCTCCTTTCCTCCTGTAAGTACATTCTCCTGTTGCTCTTCCTCTCATGAGGAACAAGTTTACTGGTCAACATATTGTCATCAGTCCTTTCCCAGGATGTGGGTGGTGTGAACTCAGATTGCACGATATAGTGACTGCTCTGGACTTGGGCATTCCTTTGCCATATCCATACATCCATACTTGTACATACACACATACATCTGTATAGATGGAAAGCAAAGTTTGGGAGAATGAAGCGATATTAGAGACTCATTACCCTGCATGTAACATTCTATGTTAAATTCACTTGTTATCTCCAGCTTGCCACAGGCACTTAACAGCCTTCACCATATGGGTTAATATTGCTGTCATTTTTAATGAAATCAGTTTATTGTAAGGAGATGGATATGGGGGTTGTGTGGTCTCTTGTGAGACAATGAACTATGTTGTGATTACTTCATGGACATTACAAAATACTCCAACCCTTTCTGGTGATGATAGGGGTTCTATCATGTTAAGTGGGAATATACAGCATCAACATTAAGGAACAGCATCCCATAACACAGCACATCCTTGCCTTTCAGGGCTGAGAAATATATCTAATCCCTGGCCACTATTTTTGAAAGTTAAAAGTTAATTGAAGTGCAAGAAACAAGAGAAACTGGACCTTAAGGATTTTTTTTAAGTCCCCCACATAATACTATATTATCCACAGCAAGTAAACATGGATAGCTTTGTAGCGGAATCACCTCTAGATGTAGGATTTTATGCTTCATTAATATTTATTTACAGTCTCAGCTCACTTTTTTGCCCTACTGGAAAGTTACACAAAAGCCTTCTGTATCCAGTAACAAAACAGTGAAATACCCAAACTATCATAACCAACTTTTAAAGATAATTCCTGAAGCAGATGTTCGCAAACAAACAATTTTTATTAAAATAACAGTGGGAAGGAGTTTGCTTTTGTTTGTTTGGCCCTCGAGGAAATTAAAAAGCCTTTCTATAATTTTGATTATAACTTCAAGAGAGGATTTTATTGTACCAAGGATGTGGTTGCATGAAGGATGGAAACCTTAAGGGTTTAAAACCTGTTTTTAAAAGCTACGAATTGAACTTCTTTTGTTAATCTGAGGAAGCAAAGTCCTGTGGCAGTTTTCTTCTCTAATGTGCAGAACATGTAGGTCTGTTATAAAAACTGATAACAGAGAACTGGCACCCACTTCTTCGACACATTTACTCCCTGAGGACTATCTACAGATTCCTGTGGCTAAAATAAGTACCTACAATTAATCCTACTAGGGCAAAACAACAGAGGAGGAGGAGTATCTTATACTGCTTTGGTTTGGGTTTGTTTGTTTGGGTTTTTTCCATTGTCAATAAAATAGTTCACCTTCATTTTAGACTGTGAAGATCTGGGGAAACTTTTGCTGTTGGCTTCAAGCATCTATTGAGCTAAAGTGTGTTGGTATCAATGGTGAAATTTCACTGGGATTTTATGATGACGCTATCTTGAGGGTGAATTCTCAAAATACACCCTTTGCAACTGGTTAAGCTTGTAGGTAGAAGTACAAAAAATACTAGTAATGATATTTGTTTGCTAAAGAAAGTACTCGATCTGACTTCCAGAGCAAGTTTGTAATATAGGGAACTAGAGAAAATCTTATTTAATTTTCTTTTTTTTCTTTTCGTTGTGTGCACTGTTCTAAAAGATGTTAGGAGGCGAGGCAGACGTGGCCTTCCAAAATTCAACAGTGTCCCTTTTGTGAGGTGGTTTTTCAGAACAAAACCACCATTATCCATGCGTTTGCATGTGCTGAGCAGCAGATAAAGCTTTGCTTATAGTAGATGGGAAAGAGACTACGTCCATAGTCTGTGCACAGAACGAGGAACAATTGACTTCTAAGGTCTAATCCCAGTTATTCATTTATGGGGGCCTCCAGAAGGTCATGGGGTATCTGTAAGACAGAGATCGTAGACATTTATGAGTATGCCCATTTATTGTAAAGTGGTTGTGGATATGTGTGTAATGTCTGTCTATGTGCTCAGCAGAGTACACCTACCTCTAGATTAAGCCCCAGGGCTCTGGTCCACAGTTACCCAAAAAGTGGCTTGTTAGACAATGCCGCAGCATCTGTGTCCTTGTTAAAGTTATTAAAGAACTGAAACTAAAAAGCCTAAGTTAACAGAAACTTACTAGTCACAAAACTGCACAAAAAATTCCTACCTATAGCCAACTTGGGAATAAAGGATAGCAATAACTGGTTGATAAAGGAAGACTAAAGCACCATGTTTTACCCAGCAGGAGTAAGAAAACAGGTTTAGAGTGGTAGGAGTTACATAAATGTTTAATTATGATGAGCAAAATATTGATTCAGTGGTCTCAATAGTGCACTGCTAAGTTTGAGGAGTTATTCTTGAATGCTTACCAAAGTCTGTTATTAAAATCTCTTTTGTTTATTTGAAAGACTTAAAACAGCAGAGATAGGAGAGGCTTTTGTCCAAGCTGGAATGAAAACCACTGGCATTTCTTTAACTAAGTACAAGGGTTTGGGAAAGGAGAAGATATGCAGAAGTGATTATCAGCCCTGCAGCATCTTGAAAGCCTGTGGAAAGTTATTGTTGATGTGTTTTGTAGGATCAGGCTTGTATTTTGCCTTCTGAGCTGCAGATCACACAACTGGCGGCAATGGGACAATACAAATCATTTAGCAAAAAGAAGAGTCTGTAGCTATCGGTTCCCTCCAACGCATCGTAACGTAGATGATCCTTAAATAGAGAAAAATTGAGACCTGGACTTAGAGTGATTACTGGCAGGAAGAGAAGTACCTGTGGTTGCACAGCAGTGGGCTGATGCGCTTCTGGAGATGGGTACACCGAAATGGCAGCAGAGCTCTGCAAAGCGGTGGTGGAGCACCCACGATAAACAATAGACCTTGCTGGCTTTTCTGAGAGAGGGTTTCTTACAAAAGAGGGTGATGGTTGGCTTTGGATGCTGGGAGGTGAAAATACTATATTCCTCTGACTTCTTGTTTTGTGTGGCTGTGAACACTGAGAAGACAACTCATAAAACTCTTGACGGCGTTTACTCAGGACCCAAGTGGTAGGCTGGCTTTAGGTTCAGATTCAAATTTTACATTAGTCTTGATCTGAAATTAGTAACCCTGTATCTGCCGCTGCTGGTCTGTGCTTATTAGAATTCTTTTATGTGCATTAAAAAACCCACAAACACTACGTTTCATATAAGAGGACTCTTTGCTCAGAGTAGTTCATGTCTAAGGAGCAGAGCAATTCTGAGGATTTGGGGCACGGTTTGATCTCATTAATATTGATACAAACAAAGAGCCATGGTGCCAGACTGGCACTAGGAGGAATTAGATGTTAACACCTGTGCTATTTTTTTTCCTTCACGCCGTTTTCTGACAAAGCAAGTTTCAATGTAATGATAGTGTTACTTACCACTGTCATCTCTTTGATTCGCAGATGGGCTTCTTCCGCCGGAGGTACAAAGAAATTATTGAGGCCGAAAAGAGCAGAAAGGAGAATGAAGATAGTTGGGACTGGGTCCAGAAAAACCAGTGAACTACCCGCGAAAACTAAAGCCCGGTCATGTGACACGCGCTCGCTAGCCTATAGGTCCTGCTCTCGTATCTTCCATATGTGGAAGAAGGAATCTTCTCCAGATTTTTCGGAGACCCCATTGATGCTGTGTCTTTATAACTCCAACAAGCTAGGGAACATATCCTGAGGCAACCACTGCAGCCATGTCAGGTGACTGGAGCGATTTACACTTCATTTAAGAGCTGAACTTCGAACTTTGGTAACCAAGCTGCAGTGCAGAGCAATATTTATAAATCCAACTATGTGGTATACCCTCAGGGGAAGACTGTTACCTAAAAATATTTTTTATAAATATAAGCTTTTTATATTGATTATGTCTTTATATTTGTATCAATGTTTTATAGTTTCTATTGAATAGCTATATAGTTCACTCAAGCACTGATATCCGGCTAAATCCTTGGAAATACATATATGTATATATAAATCCTATTGTACTTTTAAACTTCAATGCAAGAGAGAAAAGAGATTTGCAGATAAAAGTAGCCGAAATCCTCATAATGCTTAATTCACAAGGCTTGGTAATGTTGTATATAGACTGTTTAATGGCAATAAGCCAGAGTCTTTTCACTATCTCTTCTTTGAGTTGAATTTGGTGTTTGATTTGTAAACTAAAGAACCGAAAGTATTACACAGATGTGATGTTCTGTGTCTGAGTCTATCCTTTACCGGCCTGTATTGGAGAGGATGAAAGCACTTCCTCGGTGACATGTAGCGAGACTTGGAGTTTGCTTTGGCTCACTGCAGAAAGCATCACAGAACGTTTTCCTCTGGGAAGTTTTCTCTTGCAGTCTCTAGAACTTTGATAATGGTCTAGGACTGTACAACTGAGATGGCAGAAGGATATAATTGGGCCAACCACTAAGACATTGACAAATTCCCTCGAATTAAAAAAGAAATAAGGAGATGGAACCATGTTGACACGAAGAGGAATGGGGTTTAAGCTACTGTTAATGATTATGATCAGTTGCTATCAAAGCAAGTGATAAATTGCTACAAACTATGAGCGTTATACCTGCCTTGTGAGTTTTATACATGAGTCATGAGTTGGTTTATATGATAATTTTAAGAAAGATAAGGTTAAAGTTTAAAATGCTTGGATCTTCATATCTCGAAATTCCCGATCTGGGTGTTCCAAGTACTGAATATCATCTTTCCTCAAGGAAAGCAGAAGGAAGTTTAGTCAAGGTGCAGATGTTACTGGCTCTCAGATTGCCGCTTTTGTTTGCTGTTAATTCCGTAGCAAATCGCTAGTTGAATTAAGAGAAACTTAGTTGTAATGAATTCAGCAGTGTTTCTTCAAAAAGTTTCTCAACAGCAATAGTGGAACTCTGTAACATGGGTTTAGATTCTACTTGTACTTTGCACCTTGTGTAAATAAAAGGTAAATGTCACGTTGGCATAAAATCCATGCATGGGAAAGAAGGGTCGAGCTCTGTGGTAGAAGGTGAAGGAGAAACAGCAATGAATGGCTGCAGGATGTCTCCTTCCACAAGGGTAAGGTAAAAGAACTGCTGGAAGCTTGGAAACTTGAATGCAGAGAACATGTCAGAAACCTGCTTGAGAGCAGGTCTCATTCTTGCTTCTCCTTGCCAAATTCATTATAGCTTCAAATTTTTAAAAAATAACCACACCTGTATTCCCATTTCCTTTTTTCCCCATTGGCATTAAGTGCCTGGTATTAGTACAGTGTTGATCAATACTTATTAACTTAACTATCTGCACCCATTAGGGAGAAGATGGGGTTTAAGTGAATAAAGTGTATCGATTGAACGTTTGACAAGGAAATCTATTAGTCTGTTCCATTACCTTTCTTGAAACGATCATTGGTGAGGTGACAGCTTTTCTATAACAAGAGATCATTCAAGCCAGGATCTGAAGAAAACTGCTGAGGCAAAATCCCGTTGAAACCAGATGTAGCAGACTGCAGATTTTTCATCTACTTTTTTCTGTTGTTGAAAAATACCTAAGACTGACAGTCAAAAGTTGAACATGAGGGTGATTCACAACTATGAGCAAGAAATGGCTTAAAATACTTGCTGAAGGGGGAAAAAAAAAAGTAAGTCCATTTATTTAGCTGTAAGGATTTTCGGTACGTACCTTCTCTAAAACTGAGCCCCCTGAAAATAATTAAAATGCAAATTTGCTGAAAAAATGTTTTAGGACAAAAGTGAAGGTAGTTCTGAAATAAGCTGGGATTTGAAAGTTTCCATTAAAAAAAAAAAAAGAAAGAAGAAAGAATTCCCTTTGAAAAGTTGAAATGCCTCATTTCTAATTTTAAAACAAGAATTTGCTTTCAGGTTTGCCAAAAATGCTTCATAACAGGATTTTAAAAATCGAGATTAGTTATTCTTTTGAAACATCTTTTAAAAGTATGCAAAGAGTTAAAAAAAGGTAAAATGCCCATTTAGCAATTCATGTTGTGTTGGACTATTTTACTTTATTTTTGGCTCAAGGCAAAACTGTTTTCTTACTTGGTTAAAGTAAATCCCGTTTGATTGAGCCCACTCTGAGCTTTATCTCTTGACTTCAGTTGTCTACTATTGATCCAGCATGGGTCATCACCCAGTGAAAATCTACTTGTTGGCCAGATTAGTGACATATTTTTGAAATCATTTGTAAAATCTTAGTATCATCACTGTTAGGCACTCAGTTGGCTTGTTGCCACAGATTCTTTTGTTCTTTATGTACTTTCCATAATAATTATTATTATTTTGTCAAATTCCATCGTGGGGTCTTGTTTAGTTCCAGTTCAGATAGTCAGATTTGACAACGAAACATATCAGTACTTACTATTAAATCCTGTCGATGCACTTTTCCACTCCTTAAAAAGCAACCAAACAAGCCAAACAAAAATCCCTACTAATACCAGTTGGTTGCAATCAGTGTCTGACCCCAAAGTCCTACGAAAACATTATGTATTTCAAGAATGTGTAGAAAATAGCTGTGCTATAGATCTGCTGTTGGATTTTAAATTTTTTTCCTAAATTAAGAAATTGTAATACGTGTAATTGTATCAACATTTAGAGACGTAGTTACTTAAGAAATTGCTTCTAGTGCTCTGGAGGTTCTCATCTGTCAGCTGTCCGTTCGTTCCTTTGTGCTGTACCACTTGCACGGCAGAGCTGGAGGAAGAAGCCATTGTAACTCTCCAGTTAATCCATTTTGGGATGAAAAGCCTTAAATTCTTTTGCACAATTTCACTGAAAGTTTTGCTAAATTGATACTGCGGGTTTTTTTACAGCAGGCTCACTTTGCACTGGCTTTAAACCGTGCAGGTGGAAACTTTTAAGCAGGGCTGTAACATTTCCGAATGCGTCATCTGGCACCTGAGAGATCTTTTGTTTAGGCCCTGAAGCTTGCAATGTGTGGGGTATTATTTTCTTACTGATAGTGCCCTTGAAGCTGCTTTTAGGGTAGGAAGAAAATCTCAGAAAAATATGATCAGGAAGAAAAGGGGGGGGGGGGGAAAGTTAAGGGAAAATGTAACTTAATGCAGAGTCCATGTTGTTGCAACCCCCTTTCATTTCCATCTTGACATCAAGAAGGCCTCAGTCGTTTCAGAGTTTTGGTGGCCCACAGCACAGGGGGGAATTTCAGTTCCCAAGAACTGAAAGCATTTGCCACTTTTCCCAGTATGTCTTGTGACCATTTCATTTGAAACCCAAGGCTCTGCTCTGAGAGGTGAGTTCCCATCAGTTCACCCCAAGCTGGTGTATTCTGTGGTTGTGAGTAGCGTGCTCTGGTACAATACTAGCTGTGTTTTTCTGAATAAACCAAGTTTGTAATTTGCTCAGTTAGAATGAGGAAGGCAGCAAACTAGAAAATACTGGAACAGCCTTTGAACTGAAGTCACCTCACAAATCTCTTGGGTTATCAGAGAGGAATTGTGCTTGATGCGAACCCCAAGCCTGGAAACCACCTAAGCAATCCTTTCATCTCAAAGTGGCAAAGGCTTTCCTGATGCTGAACGTACCAGTGGGGACAATCCTCTCTGCCTTGATACAGGAATGGGAAGGACCCTACGTCCAGGTCAGTGATGTGCAGGTAACTCGTCTTGCTGAAAGCAGCAGTTGCACAAAGATTGTGTTTGGCAATATTTAGTATCGACCTTTCTCGAATGTCTTCTGTTTATGGGCACGTGTTGGAGTCTCGCACAAGTTTGAAGCATAGCATCCATGTGGTGTGGGAATATATGATATTGCTTTCACTGAAGGATTAAGGGAGTCACAGACCGAATTTCTACCTTTGCCCAGGTTGATCCACTGGCTGGGGTATCCTGGGTCTACAGGAAAGCAGGATTTTGGTTCATTTAGTGTACGTTGATTAAACCGGCATGAAGACTGTAATTGCTTTTGGGGCATGGTTTGCATACGCAGTAGGGTACCTGCACCATCGTCACTCCTTTTTTTTCTTAGAAAGTCACTCCTTATGTATTGTAAAATTGTATGTTTCTTTTTGTGAACTTGTGGTTGGGAAGAATGTGTTCACTTTTATTGATGTCACCTGTATTTAGAAGCTCGTGTTCACCTGTATTCTAATTCACTTGCACTGTTTTGGAAATATCAGGTTTACAAGAATACAACTTTTTGGAATAAAAAGTGGCTGCAAAATTATCCTGAAAATATCATTTCGTCACTTATTGTCCTTGTCGAGCTCAAGTATTTTTTCCATTAATCAGGTGAGACACTTCTCTCATGTATGTTTGAGTTACATAGTGTGTGCAGGTGTTTATCTGCTTGTGGATAGCAGACATCTTCTGTTTTAAATCTATGACTTGTATAAAATCACAGATATATATATATAAAATCAAGCTATTTAGAGACAAGAGGATGACTAGCTTGACTACAGCATTTTAAAACTGTAGAAATGAAATAATAGCAGTGGGAATTATTTCTATTTCAACAGTATTGCTCTATCAACATCAAATAGAACCCCACGTGTGACACTGCCCTGTGGTAAGCTTGTCGACCTCTGTAACTTGGGTTCTCTTTCAATCTATGAATTTGGATGAAAGTCAAATTTTTCGGCTTTACATATTTTTTATTTTCTGCAAAGATTTCTATTCCGTGAGTAGCTAAGTGATAGCTTTGGAAGGTTTTCTTCTGCCCCGTGCATCCCCACGCTTAAACTTTGTCAAAAGTAGAAGCTAAATGGAAGCAGTGAAAAAGCCGGTGGATTGCTGTGGCTGTGCCTCTTTGTATTTCTGATACCCATTAGAGGGTACCCATTTGGGATACCCATCGATGTTTTCTCATCATTTTGACGACTGGTGAAACTTCAGTGGTAAAATATGAACCGAGCTGAGCCTTGATTCTAAAAGAAAACAGAAAAACTGAACCTGATATTTCAGGCTCTCTCTTTTCTTCTCTTCCACTCCATTCTCTGTTTTTTGTGGAGACCCCCTGGGTAAGTGTTTAAATGTTGTCCATCCATACAGGAACGGCTTAAGATTTACGAACAGGCTGGGTGGAGTTAGGACCTAACCTGTGCCTCGGAGGCTTTAGGTGAGCTCCAAGTAGATGTGGGTCCTAGCATGTCGGTAGCACCCTTCAAAGTGCTTCAAAGCTTTCTCCGGGGGAACGAAATCGTTGTTGGGCAGAAGTGGTAGGAGGATGACGCTGCCAAGAGGAACGCAATGTACGGTTTGCTTTTGCAGAGGAGTGGAAGCTTTGGTGCAGCAGCAGCTAAAATAATAACCAGAAACTTTTAGATGTACTAGTATTATTTTGTTATCCTGTGTGTGTGTAAGGAGGCGGTGGCAGCCTGGGGATGGGGATGGCTGAGCTAACACTGCCCTCTGCGGGGCTTGCTGCCTTGTGTCTCTTCAATGAGCAGAGGCCCACGGTCTAGGCTGTACATCTCAGGACTTGGTGTGTTGCCTTCTCCCGCTAAATGGCTTTTAAGAACCTCTTTGGACTTCTGTGGCAAACTGGCTTTGTTTTAGAAAACAACCCGAAAACCTTCTCCATATCCGTTTTGTCCAGATTCACCAAGAAGGGAAGAACTAGATTACAATTCAAGGAATGGAATATGCTCTTTTACCACAGAAAAAAAAAAAAGTCTCAGTTGATATGATGCTGCTCAGCCTGGCTCACGTGTAGGATTGGAGTTGGTCTGACGTTTTGGCTTCCTATGCTGACCATTGGATGGGACATACGGGAGCTCCTCTGCTACAACTTTTCCATTTAATAGTGAAATACCTTACGAGAAAGACATACGTGAGTTATGGATCTTACCTGAGTAGTCCTGGGTAAGATGTTTTGATTCAATTCAAATTCTGCATGTCCATAACACCCTAGATAACCAAGTCCC
Source organism: Todus mexicanus (assembly GCA_013389965.1). NCBI lineage: Eukaryota > Metazoa > Chordata > Aves > Coraciiformes > Todidae > Todus > Todus mexicanus. The sequence continues at coordinate 17,960 of WEIS01069999.1, forward strand.
AGAGTGGCTAAGGTGAGTGTTGTGGAAGTCATTGAAGATGCAGCTTAGATCTTACGGTCCCCTGGTCCCAGTTGGCTTGCTACGAGAATTAAAATTGTACAAAAGCAGCTATTTCATGAAGATTCAAATGCACAAATGGATTTCAAGTCCATTGACTGCTCGCTCCTGCACATCCAAGGCTTCAGTATATTAAATGGCTGCAAATGGAGATTTTATTTGTAAGTGATTTTGACGGAAGTGTGATAGTGGAGAAATGAATCACCCTAACAAAAGAGCAGTGGAAATTCTCTTTTCACGTCTTAGCTGTGCTATAATTTCTTCTGACTATCGGAACGGATTGATTCATGGATGTCCAGTTCATTTCTTTGCTTCTGATGTAGCTGGTGTCATTTTAATGCCCAAACTTCTAGATATGTGATGTTTTGGTAAGTTAACCAGGGGTTCAACAGCTGTAAAGAATCAGAAATTAATGAAGGAGCAAGACTGAGCAGAGATTTCCCTGCTGCAGACGTGTATTCAGATACGATGTATTGACTTTCACGAAATTATTCTAGATTTATACCAACACGAGTGAGAAGGGACCCAAACAGGCTCCCTTGAAGCTGAAGGACACACATCATGAGACAAGCTTTGCGCTAATCTGCATAAGTGGTAATGTACAGTAATTTCTGTCATTTAAACAGAATTCCTCTGGGTTTGCTCTCTGAGAGCTGTGTAATTCAACCCTAATGATGCTGCTCCGTGCTGCGTTCCGAAAGAGAGAAGGAACAGTGAATAAGTGAGCTCTTTATCCAGCAAAGAGGCCACTTCATAGAGGTTCTATAGTCTGTCCTACATCAGTCTCTCAATGCAGATTGGGCATGTGAGGACTGGACATGATCTGTCCCCTTGCCTTTATCTGACTTGAATTACCAGGCTGGTGGCTAAAATTCCTACGACGTATTTTTCTATGTTAAATTTGGGAGAATGACACAGAATAGGAAGCTGGCAGTAAAGTGATTACCTAGCAAGAGATCAAAATAACTGCTCAGTATTAAATTAACGAAACCTACGTACAGGGTTGGGTAGATGATAGAAACGGGGTAAAATAACTTCTCCCTATTTTAATTTTCAGAATGGGGAATGAGAGATTGCAAAAACCTTGTGAGATTGCCAAATGTCGACATCAAGGTAGCATGTTGCCCTGTTTCTTGGCTCAAGATTCTCTCTATAACATACCTTCATCAAAGGAGAGACCCATGCTTCACGTTGACCAGGTGGCACGTATCACCCTACAATAACCTGGTCCCCTGCCTGCTCAGCTGTGCTTGTCCTGCTCACTACAGACACTACCAACATTTTCACCTGGCCTCTTCTCAAGTTTCTCCTCTGCTTTTTAAGTGCTAATGCCTTTTTCTCTCGATTTGAGTAAGAGGACTGACTTACCTTTAAGTGACTTTTCCCAGCTTGTGCTTAGTTTGAAATATGTCACTTTTCTTTCAGGCCCAGAGAAAGGTTTGTCCTGAAAACTTCGCAGTTTTCCCAACTGCATCTGTAGTTCTGAGGCTGATGAGAGGTTGTGTAAGGCACTGTGGTCCTTTCCCCAGCTTCCTTTTCATCTAACTTACTAGCCAGGCTGAAGATGTGAAATCTGAGGGATAGAGAGAGATGGGTAGATGGATGTGTATGTGACTGAAACTCATTTTGGAAGTGGACTAGTCATACAAAAAGGCCAAGCGTGCCAAAGCCTCAGCCCTTCAGAATAATGTAAACATTCTGTTTGGAAATTCTGAAATGCAGTTAGGAACATGGGATTGGAAGGTCCTCAAGTCCGGTCTCCTGTTTTCATTGGCAACTACTCTGTATGTTTCCTCTCATGAGCTAACTGAACAAAGTCCGGTAGAACCAGTTAAATTTCTTTTCCTTATTAGTCGTGCTAAAAGACTATTCCAGCACCTCATTTTGATGGTGCTGTTAGTGGTCATTTTCATCCCAAATCGTTCTCTTGCCAACAATATATTTTCATTTATATAGTTCCCTTCCTTCCTTCATGTTCCGAGTTGATCTTCCTTGAATATGGGTGACCAGAAGACACTATTTTCCAAACTCCTTGTCCAATGCCTTGTGCATCACCTGTACATAAAACTGGCTCTCCTGGATCCATGAAGGTTACCAGCTCTCTATGAGATGTCTTGAATGGCGAGGGACATTGAAAACTGTAGCACAAATGACCTTTCTGGAGAGCTTTTAATCTACGACTTTGCGGATTCTGGAACCTGAATGTTTTATGTGCCCCATGGAGAAAATTGTAATGAGATGAAGGGAACCATCCCGTGGCTGTGTCTGGAGCCATAGATATTTGGAGTACGATACCTTCCTGCTAGGTGAGCTGGAAGGGAATCAGAGAGGATCTCCATGGGAGGCTGTGGCTATATTTTGACAGAAATTAACTGAAATAGATATATAAATGCAGTAAGTGGTTTGACTTCAGTAAGTATTTTCATCAGAAAATTCTCAACTAGTGCTAACCACATTCTGGGTGACCAAAATCCCAATTGTTCTTATTTATGCTTGGAGTCTTTCCTAAGATATCATGCATTTTAAACACCATTAATTATTGTCTAATTACTTTCAGCAATGAGGTACGGGTAGAAAAAGAAGTGCTCTGAGATGGTGAAGTTGTCGGTTATAGCTGATAATTAAGAGGCCAGGTGCATGTTTTATTTAACAAGGTAAGTATCTCCCCTGATGTTGAGTATCTGAAAGTTCAGGACCACACAGGTATTTGGTGCTTCCTGTGACAAAGTCACCTTCAATAGGTACTTATTTAAGATGGCCCCTTTTGTGTGAGTGCAGTAGAGTTTGGATTGACCATTGAATGATCTCCTCCTCTTTTTCTCTCTGTCAGGTTTTTTTACCGCAGTATACTCTGGAGGTGTTGATTTATTTGGTTGATTTTCTGACTAGAATAGCTGCTACATGCTTCTGAGGGCTGGCATGGCCTACGGAGAACATAGTCGTACAACAGGGTGATAAAATCTTAGCGGTGTTTTTAAAAATAATACCGTATTTTGGTGAGGGGTTACAAAAGCTGGCATATGCCATGAAAGGGACACTGTTAGTTATCAAACATTTCGGTTTGGAATAATCTTTTCGTCAGTAAAGTGAAAAATGAAATGCTCGAAGTGTAAATGCATCCTAAGGATTTCCAAGGAAAGAATGGTGTACGCTAAGTGCCATGAAAGAATCTGGAGTTACTTCTTTCTGGTTTGATTTCTTTCAGTAGTTAACTCCTGTTATTCCTTAGGAAAGTAGCATTGGGTTTAAGCTGAGGCTTTTAGAAATTGCTCAAGTACTATTTACTAACTCAGACTAGATGATCATTGCAGGTTCCTTCCAACTGAACTACTGTTCTGTTCTGTTCTATTCTGTTCTATTCTGTTCTATTCGTATTCCTATTCCTATTCCTATTCTTTTCCTATTCCTATTCCTATTCTATTCCTATTCCTATTCTANCCATCAGTGTATATGTAAATTGAGACAGTTCTGGGGTATAGAGAATACACAGGAAAATACTCAGGCTCTACCTCATTGATTTTGCCTTCAATGTGAAACCGACTGACATGTGAAAGAAAAAGCCACTAATGGCTATGAAAAGAAAATAGGTCACCTCTGGCTCAAGAAATCCCAGTGATTTCTGCACTGGAGGCAGGATGAGCATACTGGGGAAATGTCAGTTCCCACTTGACCCGCTCTTCTCTCTGCATGTTTGCTCCCAGACAGCATTGGAGACAGGATGCTGGGCGAGATGGACCTTAGGTCTGCTGGAGCGCAGGCATTTGTACAGCCTCACGGCTTTCAACTGGCCTCCATCAGCGAGGGAAATTCTTCAGACGAGCCGTGGCACCAGGTAACTCCTCTAGCTCCCTTAGGGATCTCTTTTTCTTTGATTGTTTCACTAGTCGCAATGCTGACAAAAAAAATAATTAAAAAAATCCTATTTCCATGTAAGTAGAAAAAGTTTTCCTATTTCCATTTAAGTAATCTGTCTTAGAGTAATAGAACATAATAACAGAAAAAGAAAGACTGAGGAGACCAATTTGTTGGTTTTGTTCTGTTGGGTTTTTTTTTAATCTTTACCCTTATTTCTGCTCTATTGCAGTTGAAGACTGAATTATTTCAATAGCTCTTTTGCCTCTCCCAAAAAATACTTCTAAAGATAACTAATATTTCAGATGAAACCGATATATCAAATATCCCAAGTATCCAATATCAAACACTCCAAGCATCTGATTTCCCAACATGATTTTGAGTCATCTCAAGCCTCACCAAAGCGATACCTAACTATTCTGTTTGTTTCCATCATTTAAAGTTTTTGCTCCTTCTGGCACAGCTCTTTATAATTTGTTTTACTGTCGCCTAACATTCTCCCATCATATAGTTGATAGCAAATACCTTCCCCCTGCCGCCCCGAACATATGTTGCTGCAGCAAAACATTTCAGGTTGTTCCCAGAGGAAAAATGTCCTTCAGATGCCAATCAACAACATTAATAACCACCACAAAGCGAATTCTACTTTGCTTAGCTCCTCCTAAAAGGGAACGTGCTGCTAAAGGCTAGTCGGGAATGTGACTGAAAGTTAAAGGCGTCCACCTAAAGAACGTGGAGGAATTGTAATTTGAAATAGTAATTTGAATCTTGAAATAGCAGGTGATGGCGGCTTCTTCCACGTCTTTTGTAATCACGTAACACGAAGTGCTAATAAATGTTTATACTTTGGCTCCCCACTCTTTTTCTTTTTTTCTTTCCCAGCAGAGATGTAGCACTTTGCAAGGCGGCAGAATGAAAGCTCTGAAGGACCAAGCCCTTTCCCTGGGGAGCAGGTAGGCCCTCAAAGCACCACCAGTGTTGCTATGACAAGTGTTTGAATGCTGAAATAACAAGAGATGCTCTGGGAATGGGAAGTTGGATTCCTAGTCGTTACCTGTGAGTAAAATTTCAATGGGACTGTCAGTGGTAACGTGGGTGCGCGTCTCTTCGCCGGAATAAAGTCTCGGTCCTTGAGCTTGTTACAGCAGATATGGCCAAGAGAAGTTATCACTAAAGTCACACTCAGTTTGGTGCTGGCAATCTTTTACCAGGGGCCAGGCAAGCGTCAAAACCTCATTTCATATAGACCACCAACATTTGTCACATTAGATTAAGTACTGGGTAATTTTAAGTATGTACTTATAAAGCTAAACCCCAGCAACCTCAGCTACCTGACTCTTGAGCTGCTGTTGTTTGTACGTTGCTGTTACACTAATGCCCAGATGTTCCAAGATCTGAACCCTGCTGTGTGAAATAAAAGAAATGCTCCAAAGCTTCTGCAGCCTTAGAAGATCCTACAGGATTTTGATCTTTATCCTGCTGATTGGTCTTCGTGTAAAAATCTGCTAGTTGTGGAAAGCTTCTTGGTCAATACAAAGAGTGCGAAGGGAGAATGAAATGTGAAATTGTATTTTATATAATGTGACACTGGCCCTGCGACTTAAAAACAAGTTGTTCTGGTGTGATGGAGCGTTTCCTTTGTTGTTCACTTCTGAACACACTTTGTTCAGAGAGCTAGACACTACAAGCTGTGCTTTTAGAGTAGTGCAAGTCTTAATATTGAGCAAATTTTCATTGCAATTTATATTTACCAGTTTGACCTAAATTACTAAAAGATCAACCACCCCACTTTGCCAAACAACGGGTCTACGCGGTGATATTCTATAATAGCCTTAAAACTGTAGGCTGGGTTAAGAAATATGGATCATACCCTCTAATGTGAACACTCTCCTCATTTGACCTGAATTTGAATCGCTCGAGTATTCAAAACCACCTTGGATAATTAGGCTAATCTCCTTAAATTGCCCATGTCTCATGATGCCTACAATAATACCACAGCAGTGTTCACAGAATCCCAGAATTTCCTAGATTGGAAAAGACCTTGAAGGTCAACTAGTCCAATCATTAACCTAACGTTCTACCACGTCACTGGATGTAAAGTCCTGTGTCTTACTGCTTCATCCTGTGCTGCTTTCCTGTATCCATTTCTTCTATCAACCTGTTGCCCGTGACTATAGAAACTGCAGAAGTGGTGGAGCAGGGATCTTTTTTTTTCTCTCTCGCTGTTTGGCATGTCCACAGTTCAGTCTGTGACTTCAAACGCTACATTATGGATGCAACAAACCTCAGACTGCTTGAAACCTGGATGGACTTTGAACCCTAGACAGAAAATAAAAAGAAATATTAAAATGTTAAAGCGTTTGGTTGTTTAAGGGAACATCTTGTTCAGTTTAGGTGCTTTCATTTCTTTATGGCCAGCACTTCCAGCACAGCCACTGCAGAGGTAATTGGAGCAGCCAGGGGAATGTAAATCTGAGGAGGATTAAGCCCACTGTCTATAAAGCTCCTGTAGCTCTTGGGTGATCCAGCAGTAATCAATTCATTATCATTGCAAGCAGCCTGCCAAAGAAAACCTACAGGCTATTGAAGGCAAGACAACTGTAAAATTAGAGATCAGACTAATTCTAGTGTTTGCTAATGGACACGACCAGCAGTCTTGCAGCTTTAGCCAACTGCTCCAAAAGAGACCCTGGTGATGTTTTTGGATAAAGTACACTAGGGATTGAAGATTTTCTTTGACTTCATTTAAAGTATTGATTTATTTATTCATTTTTTGGGGAGAGTTAAAGTGGCTGAGGAAAGAAAGAAGCTGGAAAGGATACTGGAAAAGGAAAGGAATGAAGATTGCCCGCTGGCTTCTCTTAAATATTCCTTCGCTAGGTTTTTGCAATATTCAGAAACGGAATCTCTGAGTGAACGTTTTCTCCCCGCAAAACTTTATTTGTTTACTTTACAGTCCAGTACTAGGGCTGTCGGGCACTGCACGCCAAGTGAAACACTGGAGGTAAAACTGACACCGCGTAAACTCCAAAAAGCCAAGTTTATGTGCATAGGGAGCTACTCGCTGTCCATGAACAGACCTTGACAATAAATAGAATAAACTCCAAGTAATTTCGACCGTTGAGTGCTTTATTGTTAAAAAGTCGTGATAACCTCTGAACAGAAATTATGATTTTTACAGTTTTTAGGAGGGAAGTTGTAAGGTAAATTCTTATAACTGATTCTATGATTCCTGATAATTGCACAGCAGTTATAAGAACAAGTGATCAAAAGATACCTTGGTGTGTAAGCAGCAGTTTGATTTCCCTATTAGATTTAGCATCACGTCAAGGAACTTAGTCTCCTTCTATTAATTTCTATTAATTTTGAAATGGCACTGAGGCAAACACTTGCTGCACTCGTTTTTTTCGGCTGTATTGCGTTCATTATTCTAACTAAACTCTTTTTGCACCGTTGGCTGTCCTCAGCTACCCCAGGATTAATTCTGGGCTTTTTAGTTCTTTCATGCATCGCTTTATCATGTTGGAACAGGCTCCGTTGCATGAAGTACAGCGCTGGCACTTACATGCAAGAGCCTGGGCAGGACTTCTTCACCGGCAGCCACTGGGATTTGGGGTTGGTTACGCATTTCAGGCATTTATTGGCTCTGTGTGGACTTCAGAAAGCGCGTTAAGAGAAACCCAGGGCTGTTGAAAAGATTTTCTGAAGCCTTTAAACAGAATTTTCTGTTGTTCGTCCCAGATGTCTGTGTGGTCGCTTACTACTGCAGAATATTTTGCATCTTCTTGTCTGGAGGTTGCCCAAGGTGACCCCACACTGGTGTAGCTCAGTGTGCACTGGCCGTACTGGTGTGCAAAGCCCAGGGTTAGAAGATGACATCTGAATCGGCCTCACCAGCTCCACAGTGTCTTCACGAAGACGTGCCTGGAAAATAGATTGAAAGTTTGGGGTCTGTGAGGCTCAGGTAGGGACCCAGGAGATGCCAAATCCTAGGGAAGTCCTTGCCTTAAGAGAGTGGCTTTAGTTGACCGAGGAGTTGAAGGCAACAGAGGCAGGTGAAAGAGGACAGTGAACAAGGTGTGCCTAAGGGCTGGTGGGAGAGAGGAATAAATCCGGGGAAACCTCAGCGTTATTTAGGTCATTGGCTAAACTGCCCCCCCCTTGCAGTCTATTTTTAAAAGAAGTGCTAGGCGTGAAGATTTTTCTGTGCTAGTTATGCATTCCACATCTCGGAGGGGATGCAACTAAGCCGTACTTCTTAATGCTAAATGAATATTGCCCCGGCGCTGACTGAAGCGGAAGATATCGGACACGCTCCCCAGCTGTGTGTCGTGTTTTTCACACACACCGAGACGTTTCCTTCTCCTTCCCGTACTCCTGTTTTCTCTGATTTTTGTTATTCTACTTCTCTTTTTCTCAAATATTATTGCAATTAACAGCTAAATCCTGAATAAAATAGCAGGAAACGGATAAATTAAGAGGAGTGCTCACCCCTTTTCCGCAAGAAATTTTTCTAGAAGTCATAAATGATTCACATAACGGAGGCGAGACGGTGTCTTGCCTGGTCCCATGTCTATCGTCAACTGTTTGATTTTTACCTAATTATCACTGAATTGATGGATGCTCGTTACTTTAGGGGAAGGAGCGGGGGGAAAAAAAGCATAAAAAAAAAAAAAAAGGCAAAAAAGCAGAAAACACTTGTGTTGAAAAGCAGTCAAAAGCTGGGAAAGAGCAGCAAAAGGGCAATGCACTACCCTTACAGAGCTGCGTGAATGAAAACTCAGTCCTGTGGTAGCAAAGCCGCTCCCAGGACTTGAGCTTCAATAAGTCCCCTGCTCTCCCCCCATTAGAGAGTTCCCCCTCTGCATGTTTCAGAGTTCACCGCGATTCTTTGTTGTTGATTTTGGCAGGAGCAGGGACTTAACCTAAATATTTTATGGTGCCATCACATAGCATAACATCTTCTAATTCTTGGGGGGGAAAAAAAAAAATAAATCAGATATTCATTTGTGATGCCATGTGGCAAAGGATACGTCCATATGGCCATGTTCACAGCAATCAAACAGATAATGCCACTGAATTCAGTAGGCACCATCGCGGCACAGCCCTGCGGAGGCTGAAAGAGAGAGAGGAACAAAAAAAAACCAACAAACAAAAAAAAGAATTAAAAAAAAAATTAAAAAAAAATCATTGATTCAAATGAGGCCAAGATTTCACCTCGTGTTTTTAGTGTAGCAAATGTTATTGCAAGCCCACACAGAGCCAGCGTGAAGCGCGAATTACCACAGGAATTTGTCATATTCATTACCAGCCCAGCGTCGTTAGTTTATGTGAGCGCAGGCAATTAGAAGAGAGGTTTCGGTTTCTTTCTTTGAAAATGTGAATTTTATTGACAAAATGACAAGCTTTCTTTCAATGAAAGCAAGTCGTCTGCTGCAGGAAGAGTCATAAATTTAAGGCAAGAGCTGAGAGCCAATGTTTAGCAAAGGCAGCATCGCTCTGCAGACTAGAAAACAGGCAATAACTCAATTCCTTGTGTACGCGGAGATCCGGTGGAAGAAAAGTAACCACAGCTGAGGAGATTTTGTTCGCAAAGGCGGATTCAGAGCTGTTGAAGACAAAGTAAAGACACTCAGGGCACACAAGCGGACCTTGTTGTCAGATACTGTACCTAGATTTGGTTATTTTCAGTTGATTGCTTTTTCATTTTTTGGTT
>WEIS01069999.1:27621-39664 GCA_013389965.1 Todus mexicanus
CCCCCCAACATTTGCTAACCCCTCTCTGTGAAGTGGAGCCACCCTGCTTACTGTGGGCATTACTATTTCTCCCAGGAAATGAACATAACTGATGAAGATGCCTCCCTTTCTCTCACGGGAGTTAATCCCACCCTGGCACGTTGTGATTAGCTCAAGTTTGGTTCAGTCTGATTATTTTTTTATTATCAGTGGCAGAAGAGAAAGAAATACAAGAGCAGCTTTATCTGTGGATGTATCAACAGTATGTATGTTTGAAGGAGCTGCACGCTGCGCAAAAAAAAAAATAAATCCAGCCCAGTTTTCAAACTGGTGTTAATTTCCTTGCACTACTGGGAAGTTCGTGTTTGCTGGGATTTTGTCACCACCCAGGATAAACGGGAGCTGTCAACGCTGGTAATCCTATTATAGAGCGACCTCTCGTGTTATGTCGGTTAACTCCTGCTTGTATTATTTGTTTCTTTTACCCTGTTTCCAGTAAGGTTATGGAAATACCTTAGGATTGCTGAGGATGCTGGTTTTGCTCCGTGCAGCAAGCTCAGTTATGCTCCCCCCCTCCTCACGCTTGTTGCTTCGTCGATGCGTCGCACTGCACTGTCTCCCTTTCTTTTCCCCCTGAAATCATCCCAACAGCGCTAGCGAGAGGATTTCCCCCCTCTTTTAAATTAATTTTCATGTGTATTCACTTCTGTTCGGAGTCTTCACCTTTCAGTGAAATGACCAGATGTCTCAGAAAGCCTGGAGCAATGCTGGCATCAGGAGACTTCGCCCCCATCCTGAGTGACTGCAGACTGAGATGCCAATATGTTCTGGTTTGTAATGGATGATTGATTTGCAAGGCTGTTTTGCTCTGATTCTCCCTTGCTTAAAGAAGCACTGGGCCATTTTTGTTAATTTTTTATTAATTTTTTTTATACCAGGCAGTATTTCTCCTGTCTCTGGTCTTGTGTCCAATATATCCAATCATGCTACTCCTCTAACTAGCTGCTCTTTTGTTTGTGATTCTTCCCTTCCCCCCCACCCAGAGGGGTTATTATTATTTGAATCTTTAATAGCAGTAAGATTGCATTGGGGAAATAACCAGATCAGTTGCCTAAATACCTTTGAATATATGAGGACTGCCCATGGTGGAAGCAAGCCACATGGAGAGACTTCCACACTTTGTCTTTCTTCTCCTTGCACGCACTACGTGATGCCTCCTCCTGCTCTCATCTCACGCATCAGATCCAAACATCTGACACTTTGTAAGGCTTTTCAAGGTGTGTTTTCAGGCACCACGGTCAACGCTGTGGTGAGACCCCCTCAGATTCTGCCAGGGTGTGAAGACGTGCAGCCACGCTCCACCTCTGCTAACATTAGAAAGTCCTCTCTGTCCAGTGAACGGGCCATAAAATAGTTTCTCTGTGTGTAACCTCTCTCCCTATGAATGTTCCCCTCTAAAATACCAGTATGGGTCAGGCCATCTCTGTGTAGAAGCTTGTAAATAGCCAGAAAGCCACAATTTGGACCTTGGTCACAGCTGGCGTAAGATTGGAAGTGGGATTTAGAAGCCACAACCTCCAGTGCATAGCCCCCGTCTTTTCCCCGAGAACTGGAGTATAGCTGGGTTGAACAATACTAAAATCACTAACTTAATCCATTCCAGCTCCCTGGAGCCTTTTAATGCATGCTACAAATTAATTACACAACTTTTACAAATAACAGGGACTGAGCTTTTAATTCCTCCTGCAGTGGGGGTGTGCTAAAAGATAACCTGCCAGCGTAGACGTTCCTCTGCTTTACAGACTTTTAAACTGGTCTGGCAGGAGACAGGAGTCTCTGAGTAAATGGGAATCAAATTCTCAATGTTTTAAAGCAGTAACAGGCTCTTACGGAACAGGATTCACAAATGATCCACTTTTAAGTGCCAAGGTTTGCTGGGGTTTTTTTTAAGACATTATTTTTCTTACAGGACTGTGGCTGGAGTTTCTTTGGGGAGTAATAAATGAATGGACGGCGGTCACTCATCGCATCCTTCACACACTAAGGTGTTCAAGGGACAGAAGGTCTGATTCTTATCTATTTTAATTTTTGGTTTTGGCTGATTTTTTTCCCCCACTCTGATACGTTCTCAGTTCTATTCCATTCATCTGTTTCCTGTGAACCAAACTTTCTTTGTCAAGTTCATATACGGAGAGCTTATTCACAGTTTCCTATATCTGGATGCACTGGTGAGCTCCTCAGGGAGGATTTTTGGATGAGCCTCAGAAAATAAAAAAGAAAAAGACACATATTAAAAAAATACTAACCCTCATGAGACCCCTTTTGTGTAGAAGAAAACCACTTTTCATCCCGAACTGGGGGAATCCTGCAGATGTAGAGCTTACCCCTAGAGGTCACTGCGACCCAGGGATTTCAGCGAGCCCTCCCTGGCACCCAGACAAGTTAGTGCCTGAGTGGTGCAGAAGATCTGTAGAAGGTTCAGAACTGTCATGAAGAGCCTTTTCCACCTCTCTCTCTTTCTTTTTCCTCTTGCCCTTTCTTTTTCCAATTCTGAGGTTTAAGGCTTACCACTTTTTTTCTGATGAAATTATCTTTGGTTGGGTTTCTTTGGTATTTTTGGTTTGGGTTTTTTTAGTCTCCTTTTTTTTTTTTGGCTTCTTCCTTTGCACTAGGAAAAATGAAGGATAAACGTGGCCAAATTGTTGTTAATTATTTTAAATTCAGGAGAGAATTCACGTTCAGCAGGTGAAGATGATGACTTCTGGGTCCTTCAGTGTAAATTCTTCATAGGAGTGAATTCTACCGCGCTGAACAGTTTAGGCTGCATCAGATTTAGCTTTCTGGCACAATTTACCAGTATCTCCCATTTTTCAAGCATATGATTTGAGATTTTTTTTTGAGTTAACTCTCCAGTTTCAGTGCAGATTGCTGGTATCTCTGAGGCTCAGTATTACGCAGACTGGTTCAAAAGCATCATGCTACTTTTACAAGGATTTAGTACCAAGATTTCTTCAAAAGCATCACGCTAGGTTTGCAAGGATTTTGTACAAACGTTTTTTTCACACTGGAGTTTTACTTTGCCTTGTAGAACAACTCAAGATTAGCTGGAGCTACACTGTTGGTAGCATTCTAACGAACTACAGGCTAACGTTTTAATTTGGTGAGGGGAGAGATACCATACTGGCCCGCTTAAAATCAACTCTTTTTCCAGGCTTTTCCAGGTCTGCTAATAATTTTGAAGCACCTTTAAAATGTGAGTTTCTTTGTCTCAAACCTAGAAAAATAGTTGTACATCAAAACATGAAGAAAATTCTAGGAAAAAAGAAAACCTTTTCTGACTTTTCACAATATTGTGAACATATTCTGCCCACAGAAATTTGCCTGGAGTAAATTCTACAGTAAGGGGATTATATGTAGGCAGAATAAGTGAAAGAACAGTCAGCCCAAATTTCCTCCATAGAAAACTTTAAACGTGGCAAAACATCCTTGTCTGGAAAGGAGCATATTGGTGGAGCTGGGTAGGCTATGGTCCCTTCTATACGCCATGCATTGTAATCGAGTGAAGCAGGATCCCACCTTTGCATCGTACTGCAAAATATGCAAATGTGTATGAATAATGGATTTAATCCTATTAAAAAAGAGATTAAAAGTAGTTAAACATGTCAGCCTTGATTCTGCTCTATGCCTTGTTAGCAGAGACAGAACTGGATGCTTATCCAGTTGATGAACTGTTGTGGCATCAGCAGCCACAGGCCCCTCTTGGGAACTTCCCCTCTTTGCAAAACCTGGCCTATTATATTTTTCCTTTTCCAAAATGACTTTTAAAAATAGCATCGGCTATCTAATGCTGCACGTACTGATGATAATTTTATGCTCATGTGTTTCAGACTCACCTAATTCTTGGAGGAGAAATCCCAAGCCCGGAAAGATGTGGTGCTACTGAACCTTAGGAAGCCCTTTTGTGCAAGCCATGGAAACTCTCTACATTTTGATTTCCTAATTTGCACAAGATTTGACCAGTTATTAACATAAATTGGGTGATCTTATTTGGACAGTATCGAAATTATAGCAAGTGCAGGCATTCAGTTACCGAAATATCCACTATCTGATCAAATAACTGTGAAAAAAATGTCACAGTGGTGTAAAGACGACATATTGTGAAGTATTACATAGCTGCATGGAAAACCGAGAAATGCCACTGCCATAGCTCACTAAATAAAGATAGAAAATATGAAAATTGACCTTTTCTAGGTTCCTAAAATGAGTTGTGTATATCGGGGGTGGGTAGGGCGTACGCATAACGCTTGATGGGGTGGAAGAACTTTGCTGGGGGTGGGGGGTAGAGATGGTAATGTTGGCTCTGGTTACCTTCTGTTTCTTGCAAAAATGGGATTTATGGGGAAAAATGTGAATTCTAGAGGTTGTTTGAGTTGCATAGAGTGGGGCTTCCCCTGGCAAAGGCTTTTTTAAATTGAAAATGTGTGTATTCACACACTAATCCTTGACAATGTAGTACGTGGGAACCTCCATGTGTAGTTCACTAATACATGAAGTTATTCCAAGAACCAAAGTCCTAAGCAGAACTTTCTTTTAATTATTATATTAAATTTTTTTTGCATTTTCTTTTTTTAATTTCAACTTAAAAAAAATAATAAAATAATTCTTTAGTTGCGGCTACTTCAATGCTTGGCAATTGTGGCCCTACAAAAGCTCATTATAATCCTGCCGAAATATGAAATTTTTGGAAAGTATCTGGAAAGCTGCTCAGCTTCAACCATCCGCTCTTTCCTTCAACATGGAAAGCTTCACTTTTTGTGAGACGGGTTTTCGCTGTGTAACAGCCCCCCGCTCTTTCCCGTAGTGCTGATTTATCATCTGTTTGCTTGACTTTGCAACTGTTTTTATTCACAACTGTTATGACGGAGGGTGAGATCATCTCTTTTTTTTTTTTTTAGTACCAGTGGCAAAATTCCCCCGCAGCCCACGTGGCCTTTGGCTGAGAGGTGGAACCACTCAGGAGAAAACAAAAAGTCCTACTTTCCGGATATTTCCACTCTCGTTTAGTGAGAGAACAGAGCGTTTTATCATTTAGCCATGACATATGACGGGGCGAGGAGATCCAGAGAGATTTCGCAGAGCTGCCAAATTTGAGGCAGTTCTGCGAAGGATATTTCTTACCAGTGAGAAACCCTCCCATCTCTTGCTCCCTTCTCCTCACCAAAAATGTCTCTGTTCCTCTCTCTAGGTCAGCCTACTTCCTGGCAGGCTCGCAGCGCTCCTGAAGAAGTAGGGCGTTGAAAGAGAGAAAAAAAACCCCAACCATCAAATGGAAGGTTTTCGTCAGTCCTTGGCTAACTTCCACCAGAAAGACCATCAGCGCTGGCTCCTCTGACCCAAACTGCGCTTCCTTGTGTCTCTTTTGGGACCTTTGGAGTTTCTGCTGTTGTTACAGACGTAGGAAGGATGCTCCTGCAGAGAGCACTGGGGCAACCCTCAGGAGATGTAGGAGAAGATGGGTGGCTGCTCTGGGGACTGTGGTCGAGCAGGATCAGATGTTCTCAGAGGCTGAAATTGTGATATGGGTGTTTTCAGCGGCTGCTGCAGTGAGTAGCAGGGCGGAAGGTGGTGACCTGGCTGCCAACGAGACCCAGCTTCTTATACACCACCACAGCATCTGCCGTGGGTCTGTTTAAGATGGGGATTTTACTGCTGTGGGGTGGGGAGGAGGAATCACCAGGAACGGTGGAGAGTCGACAGGGTGAAAAAACAAGCGAGGAGAAAGGGAGGCACGGAACCTGGCCTGGCTCAACTCCTTGCAGAGGGCAAACAGCTGCAGAAACCCCCAAAATGGGGAAGAGGAGGAGGAGGGAGATGGAAGAGTTGGGGCCTGGGGGGGCTGATCCTGCTTCCGCTGCTTACAGGCTCAGCATCACGTTCCTTTGCTGTGGTACCTCATCACCATGAGGGCACAGAACTGCCCAGAGCAGACGGGAACTACCGAGCGCAAGCACCTGCCTCTCACGCCGGAGGCACAATCCGGGCGAGGATTGTTTGGTTCCCGGTACGTCTGCCACATTAGACTTAGATTCACCTTGTCAAAGAGTGAGCACCTGCCATTTCTTGAGAAAAAAACCCCTGCGGTCTCCACCACGGTCCCGGGGGACAAGGGGAGACAAACAGGGCAGCAGCTTGCTGGGGCGCTCGCTGTTCCGGGGATAAAACCGGAGCGGCGGAGGCCTATTGATGCCCGATAGAAACAATAGAAGCCAACTGCTGCGGTGAGAAAGTGGCCATTTGCTGTGCCAGCTGCAACCAGGGACGGCTGAGGGAAGGGAAGGGAAAGAAAGGGACAGGAGAGCTCGCATGGGTTGGGAAGTGCAGCCTCCAGCCCTGCCGTGTCCTGGAGTGGCATCCTTGGTTTGCTGCAATTCAGCCGTTACTAGAAGTAAGACGAGGAAAACAGTGGCTCATGTTGCCTCGCCTTGCTTTTTATCCCTCGAAGGCTGTGCTGATACCAGTTTTGCGTGCTCCAGACTTGAAATGTCCCAGGGAGGCAACTGGAAGCTGGTGCTCAGTGTGTGTTGTCCTGAAGGCCCGTTTGCACTCAGGGCACTTTCTTTCTGGAAATCTGATTTTTCTCGCTAAATTTTACGCTGGTGTGGACTTATTTTTCTTTGAGGGAGTTGGTGTGGGCCTGTCAGACTAAAAGTGAGGCAGATATTTGCTAACCCTTACCTCTGTCTGGCTGACATTCGGAGAAGATCCGTGTGGCTGGCTGGCAGTACTGTGGGCTACCAGCCCTTGCCTCTGAGCCACCCTTTCCATATGATGCCAAGTCCTCACTGTCTCACTAAGCAGAGCTCTTGAAACTACCGACGAAGCCCCATATATCTTGTTCTGGTACATTAGCACCGCAGGTTGCATAGGATTGCACCTCTGTTGGAGAACAATGTCCAGTCGGGGAAGTGTGGCTGGTGGCCTGTGCTCTTCGGCCCGGGCTTGCCAAGCTGCTGTGCAAACGCAGCTTTAGGCAGACGCCAGTGAAATTTGCAGCTCCAGGCTTTTCCCCAAAGCTTGATATCGTTAAACCGCAAGCCTCGCATGCCTTTTGCTAACTAGATCTGTTTCTAACATGAAGCAGCAACAGGAGCGTGTGGGCACTGCTGTTCCTCAGCTGTTTAGCCATAATAATTAGTTGTTGGAAGGTATGGAGGATCGATAGGGAACTCCATGCATGGCCACACACCACCAAACACTCCTGAGATGATACTATTGCAAACTTAGAGCAGGTAGTAAGAAGATTGACAACCACGAAAAGAAGGGAAAATTAGAGATTTGGGGGTTTGGTCCTTTCAATAGGTATTACTGAGTGAGGTTCTCAGAGGACTATAAGAAGTGGACAGCAGTCCATTCTGCTCAGAGCTGTGGTCAGTCTTCAGTGTTTTAGTGGAAAAAGGTGAGAAAGTGCCCCAGAAATGATGCTGTATGTCAAAAGATCCCAGAAATGATGCTATATGTCAAAAGATCAGGATATAATTAAGAAAACAGAGTTTTTCTGGTCTGTTTAGTGACCAGCAAAAGCTCTGAAATATGGGAATTCTCTATAACTGTTGCAGATCACTGGTGGGTGACGGTCTCCTTCCCAACACCTTTGGAGACCTCATTACATCAGGCATCTAAGGATTCAACTCCAAAGCTAAAGTCTCTGTTTTACCGTCCTTTCCATAAACTTAGAGGGCAAACTAAATGAGAGAAGAGGAATGTAGTGAGAGGATGGACTGTATCAGACGTAGCCAGGCGAAAAGAAATAGCAAAAACTTTCAGGTGTTCCAGCATTTCTCCTGATGTCTTCTCCTGAACTTTGACGAACATTTTGTATAGTTGGTGGGAAAAAACCACAAACAGCAGCCCCTATAGTAAGTAGCTCTTCTGTAAGGCTCCTTGCTAGATAAGAGCATTGTTTTTATGAAGTTCCACAGCCAGCTCTTCGGAAGCATTGGTGGGGCTGTAGAAGTGTTGGAGGAAATCACAGCGAGCGTGTCATCTGCCTAGACTGGTGGTAACAACTGGAAAAGCAGGTAGTAGAACTGGTGGGCTTAAGAACGTGCTTTTTCAGCTACACCTTTGTTGTTCCATATACAGGCAGAAACGAGTAGATGGCAAAATGATTTTACTGGTTATTTACTTATTCGCTTACAAATGTCACACAAGAGTTTCCTAACAGATGTATTTGTAGGAACTGTGAACTTAAAGTGAATATTAGGAGGAAAAAACCTTTAAATGCAATCGTTTGCCAGCATCCTACCTCTGAGAACCGCTGTGGTAGGGAGACATGAAGCAAGTCACTTGTTTTCCAATAATAACTAGTTGGCTCTGCACAAACTGACATATCAGATGGCTGTTCAAAAATGGCTTAAAAGCCACGTTCAGTTGGGAACAAAATTGTTGACAAAATTCTTCCAGTATTTGCAGTAATTGTAACAGAGAAAAATATTAAAAGTGACCAGAATAAATATATAATTTAAAATGTAATATTAACCAAAAAGTGGGGAAAAATCCTGTGTGGCATTTTTTTCTAATCCTTTAAGATCAACTAAAAAAATAACCAAACCCAGAAGTCTCTCAGGGACAGATTGTAGACAGAAGACATCAAAATTTGTTAAATAAATTAAGAACTATGAAGTCCTCGCTCAGCTTTATTCAATCCTCTACTGTATAAGAAGGAAGCAGGAGAATGTACTTGATTCTTCTACCAGTTTACTTCTTCAACAGTCTTATTCATACAGTGGAATCTTTCTTCTACTAGGGGAATAAAGGGAGGGAGGAAGAGAGATCTCTGCTTCGTACATCAGATTTTCCATCTGATTTGTTTCCAGTACATGGGAAAAACATAGCAGATCGCATGTTGTGTTTGCTAAAGAACATACACATGCATGTAAATCACTTACAGCTTCCTTTTTTATGGTGCAATTGTGAATCATGTTCTTTTTGCATTCGTAATTAGAGGGCAGAACAGATGCGAAAGCTTAGTTTAAAGTGATGTGTCCATTAAAACAACCAAGACTGCCGAGTAATTGTTCGCTATAATGGGGGAGCGTGCCTCTTGTAATAGTGGTTTTGTTCCAGCTCCATATATTGAAGGGACAAAAGTCCTCTGCAAATGTCGGTGAGGCTGAGAAAGTTCCTGAAATGGTATTATTGGACTAGTTTTTGTTTGTTTTGGAGAAAAAAACCCGATGCCAGCGCCACCTTACCTTATTCAGGTACAAAGCGTCAGGCTGACGATTTAAATTTGTGAGAAGTTCCTTGTTTTTTTCCCAAGAAAGCTTTTGTTTTTCTCGGCGGGACTTTTACTCGCAATGACACTTAGGCAACAAAATATTTAAAAATATTAACTGTTCAGCCTTTCATTTTGAACCAAGACTAAACAAGGGCTCCGATTTTGATCGAAGACAGCTGCCCCGTAATCTGTAGTTATGCTTGATTGAGATAGGCTCTGACAGCCAACATAACAATAGACAGACCATTCTTTAACATATTAACCCTTGTGACCTAATTAGCCATCCAAAAAATGCAAATAAGATCCCCGGCAACCTTTTTTAACCATTCGCTGCTCAACGGCGTTGGGTTTTCCTTTTGCAATGTCAGTGCGCTTGTGTTCAAATTTTAAAGCTGTTTAGCCTTTTCGCGGAACAGATGCACACATTAAGCACTTGCACGGCTCTAATTGAAAACCTCTGTCTTTAGCCACCAGCGCTCACAGCAACGTTTGCAAGCCCAAGGTTGAAGATCTTGGCTAAACAGAATGTTAACCATCCCGGTTCCATCGTTTACACATTTGCTGATGATCAGTAAATACAGTTGAAATTGTAAAACAGGGTGGAGGGGGAGCAGAAGGGAAAGAAGAGAGGAGGGAGGGAGGGAAAATCTGAGATCACGGTGTCCTATTTACTTCCACAAAGAATTCTGTATGTCTCTGAGTCATTTCAAAAATGCTTGAAAGGCATAATTCACATTACACAACAGAACGTGTAATAATGAGACTAAATCCCCACCAGTTAGTATGTTGGGGTTTTTTTAACTGGGATTATGCTGTTTGTGCATGTTAACTGCGGTATATCCTCAGCATCTGTCTTTTTCCCTTTTCCCCTTCGAAAGCAAAGTCATAAAATCCACTGAAAGTTAACACTGACCCGTTCTGGTCAAGGAGACATGGATCACTGTCTGTACAGGAAGGTTTGAATTCAGTTTACAGTAATCTCTACACGATTCATTCATAGAATACCAGGTTGGAAGGGACCTCAAGGATCGTCTAGTCCAACCTGTATTGCCCTGAAGTTATTCTAGTGATGTGCTCATTTGCAAATAGTGTTGCACCCCTTCCTGTTACGTTTTGTAGTGACCCTTGGAGTGAAAGTACGCTTCGGTTTGGTGGTTCTCTGGCTTTTTTGGCTTCCCCCCCACCTCTTTTCTTTCTCCACCTCCATGCAGTGCCTTCTGCTGGCACTTTGGGTGTACATGTGGTTCTCCTGTGAGGTGGGCCTGAAGCCCCTTATCCTATTATACCTATTATTTCTTTATTGCATAAGCTCAAAAATATTGTGTGTCTGTTGTTTAAGACTGGGTAGTGGAGTAATATCACAAGAAGCTGTGGGATAAGAACTTGATGTTCGCTCAGGGTGCCTTAGCTTAAAATGCTCTGTTGCTGAAGAAAATCTGAAAACCTTGCAGTCTAAATTGTTGATGTAGCTGGGTTTTGGACTCTCAGAGACACGTATTTCCTAAGATTTTGAGTGTATGGAAAAGCATACATTAGTGCAAGTACAAAGCATCACAAAACTTCCACTGGCATTGGCTGCATAGACCAGCAGATGAAGACTTCTAAGAAGTACTTAATAAATCAAAGCATGATGAGCAGCATCTCATGTGCTCAGCCCTCCAAAAAATCTCTAGAGATGCTTGTCTTTTCATCTGGTTTTTAATTTTTTGAGAAGGAAGGTCTCACTTGATAACTCCTTTCCTGGCTTAAGATTTCCTTTTTACTTTCCTTTCTCTAAACTGGAGACTGAAAATGCTGACACGATTGCTTGATTCGAAAGTACTGGGATTTCAAGAGAAATCCCAAATATCTCATCGTTGGCAAGGAACTCACAGGAGCATCTTCAGCTGAAGATGCTTATGATTTTGATGGTGGGACTTGTGACACACTTCAGTGTCTATCTACCCAAGAGTGGTTGCTGTGATCGTGTTGTACCTGGGCTGGCTTTATTCATACTATCCAGGGATGCTCAGCAGGAGCTGATCTGTCTCTTGCCGTCTGTAGGGTGGCTCTGCCTCCACACGGCTGCTGGTTTAAAACTAGCTTGGACCGTGGGCAGAACTCGCCGTCTTTGTTGTGACTGCAGCTCAGACACATATTGTGTTTCTCTGCCTAAAAGAACAGAAGACAAATGGGGATTTGCGGCAATCTGCATTAAGAGGTTTATTCACTGTAAGTGTTAATGATAACTGGAGGAAAATAACATGCCAGAGCGTGGTGGCAGCTTACGCTGTCAGAGAACACATCTCATCGCACCTCTGACCAACACAGCTGTGCTGTCAGAACGGGATGGAGTTGGCCTTCGCAGGGGAAGCGAATGAGAAAAGGAGGTGGCAACCATTGGCGAATGGTGCCAGAAATGCTGAGCTCTTGCCTGATTGTGACTGCGGTGTTGACAACCCATGTCCCCTTAGCAAAGTTCTGCCCCTCTTTTGGAGGTCTGGCACAAGAACCTCTTGTCCTCTGGGCTGCCTGGGCATTTCCAGCCGTGAGCCTAAGGAGCGCTCATACCCAGCCTTGACTTGTACAGTTTCTGAGCCCGCTATAGTCTTTCCCTCAGAGGGAAAACCACAATGAATGCTCCAGTGCACAGAATGAGAGTGGGCTGTGATATTAATTTTAAGACTGCGACAGGATTAGGTATAGTTCTGTAGCTTTGCCAGTCTTGGAGGAGCCAAAATATGCCATGACTAATTCACTGATAAGTCTATTGCCATTTCTTCTCTCTCCCTCCTCCCCCCCCCC